>CM066583.1:17701745-17776745 GCA_033816785.1 Picus viridis
TGTTGTACTTAAGTCTCAACAACCCCAGGAACGCTCCAGGCTTGGGGCAGAGTGGCTGGAAACTGCCCAGCAGAGAAAGACCTGGGGGTGGTGATCACCAGTTGGATGAAGATGAAGCACTCTGTGCCCAGGGGGCCAAGGTGGTCAACTGCATCCTGACCTGGATCAGCATTAGTGAGACCAGCAGGACCAGAGCAGGGATTGTCCTTCTGCACTCAGTTCTGAGAAGGCTACACCTTGGGTACTGGGTTCAGTTTTGAGCACTCAGTGCAAAAATCTTCTTGATTGAAAGGGCTCTCAACCAAAGGAACAGGCTGCCCAGGGAGGTGGTTATGTATAAGATATGGACATGCTGAAATGTGTCCAGAGAAGGGCCACGAGGAGGAGCAGAGGGCTGGAGCTGCTCTGCACTGAGGACAGACTGAGGGAGTTGGGGCTGTTCAGCCTGGAGAAGAAAAGGCTCCGAGGTGACCTAATTGTGGCCTTCCAGGATCTGCAGGGGGCTCCAAGAAAGCTGGGGAGGGACTTTTTAGGGTGTCAGGGAGTGATAAAACTGGGGGAGGACGGAGCAAAACTAGAAATGGGTGGATTCAGCTTGGATGTTAGGAAGAAGTTGTTCCCCATGAGGGTGGTGAGAGATCAGAATCAGGCCAGGTTGGAAGGGTCCCCAAGGATCATCTGGACCAAACTTTAGTGGCTATGTAGGGATGCAGGTGTCTTTTTGTAGTCAAAACCTGATGTGCTTGGTGACTCTATGCACTAAAATGACTTTTGATACCAGTCTGGTTAACACCCCACTCAGCTCTGATAAGAAATGGCCAGAGGAAGGCCTGGTACTTTAAGGAGAGCCTTTGGGTGCAGTAGCTGAGTTTTAAGATGCTGCTTGAGAGAAGCTGGGAGAGGGGGGAGAGCAAAAAGGGTGCTTTGCCTACATGAGTATGTCTTTTGCCAGACAGAAAGGAAGAAAGAATCAATACCAGAATCCCAGAGTCACAGAATCACTGGAGCAGGCTGCCCAGGGAGGTGGTGGAAGCCTCCTGCCTGGAGGTGTTTGCAGCCAGGCTGGATGTGGCTGTGAGCAACCTGCTGTGGTGTGAGGTGTCCCTGCCCATGGCAGGGGGTTGGGACTGGCTGAGCCTTGAGGATCACAATTCTTTGATTCTGTGGAATGCTAACTGCAGTCACTCCCATTCCTCTGGCACTTTCACTTGGGGTGGGGTTTGGAACTGGCTGAGCCTTGAGGTCCCTTCCAACCCTGACAATTCTGTGATATTGTTTGATATATTACTAAGATATTACTTCAAATTATAATGATAAATCTTCCACTATCATACAGCCCACTGAAAACTGACTCTGAGAGCTGAGCGTGGTTGTATGCACTAAGCAGGGCTGGCACTCAGTGTGTTACCCAGAAATTGAAGGATGGCACTTGGTGCCATGGTTTAGTCGTGAGGTCTGTGGTGACAGGTTGGACTTGATGATCTTTGAGGCCTCTTGTGAATCTGTGATTCACAAACCTGAAAACTGCAGAATGAATCTCTGTCTTGGTTTGAGCAGACAGAGAGCTCTTTTACCCCTCCCCAGAGGAGTGAAATGAATTGCTCCAGAGGATTGGAAAGAACTGGGAATATAATGGAAACACTGTTCACAAATAGACACAAACAATGCAGAATACACAAATTCACATTCAACCTTGGCTCAGTTCTCCAGCCTGGGCTTACCCAAAACCTCAGCAGACCAACACCTCCCCAAACCTTCCCCCAGCCAGGCCAAACACCAGGCCTCAGTGCTCCCCTCCATACCTCAATGCTTCCCTGTGGTGGGTTAACACCCATCCTGAAAACAGGCTGGAGGGCTTGGGAGTGCTTTGCCCTCCCTGCAGGGTGCTTTACCCTCCCTGCTGCAGGGTGCTTTACCCTCCCTGCAGGGTGCTTTAGGGTGCTTTACCCCTGGGAAACTGAGTCTGTTCCACTCCCCCTCCCTGCCCAGCTAGGGTACAAAAAGCAGGGCAATGCAGCCATTAGCTCTCTTTTTGGCTCCTGCCTTCCTGGAAGAGAGCTACTGCAGCTGCCCTCCTGCTCCTCTGCCACGTGGTGAGAGCTGTTCCTTCTCCCTGCTGCCTCTGTGCCTCTTCAGAGAGAGACTGGGTTTGTATTCTTGGTTTTTTTTCCCTCCCATCCATCCTTGTTCCTTGCCCTTGTGAACCTTACCTGTTATTATTTGATTTATATATATATATATATATATTGTTTAAAGACAACTCTACCTCTCTACTTCCAGGCTGACTCCAAATTATTGCTTGGTGGATTTGCTCCTGCTCTTTCCATTTTTTGCCTCTCTGTTGGGAGGGAGGAGGGGGAGAGCGTGGGAGAGATTCTCAGCCTTGCCCCCATCTGAGCTCTTAACTCCCAGTTAAGGCTCAAACCACTACGTTCCCCCCACACACACCAGGCCTGAATTGCACAGCAAAAATGAGCCAGGGCTGCTGAAGGCTGAAAGCCTCCCCTGTAATACCATACAAGAGAGAACCTCCTGACGTGCTGGGAGCAAGGAGAGGGAGGGAAAAGGGCAGAACAAACTGTGGACTCCCCTTAGATAAGGAAGATGCAGCATGATGGGAATGAAATAACAGAGATTATACTTTCCTCTGTCCACCCCCTGGACTGTCTGGTCCCTGGAGGACTGTAATCTACAGTTCAGACACCCAGTCTTAAACTCCCAGCAACCTCTGAAGCAGTTTTAATTCCGGGTAGGCTGGTTTCCATAGCAACTTGAAGATGCACTATCACTTCACAGTATCACAGTCTCACAGTATCGCTAAGGTTGGAAGAGACCTCGAAGATCATTGAGTCCAACCTGTCACCACAGACCTCATGACTAGACCATGGCACCAAGTGCCACATCCAGTCCCCTCTTGAACACCTCCAGGGACGGTGACTCCACCACCTCCCTGGGCAGCACATTCCGATTACGAATCACTCTCTCGGTGAAGAACGTCCTCCTCACCTCCAGCCTAAACTTCCCCTGGCACAGCTTGAGACTGTGTCCTCTTGTTCTGGTGCTGGTTGCTAGAGAGAAGAGGCCAACCCCTTCCTGGCTACAACCACCTTTCAGGTAGTTGTAGAGAGCAATGAGGTCTCCCCTGAGCTTCCTCTTCTCCAGGCTAAGCAACCCCAGCTCCCTCAGCCTCTCCTCACAGGGCTGTGTTCCAACCCCTCACCAACTTCATTGCCTTTTTCTGGACACCTTCCAGCAAGTCAACATCTGTCCTAAACTGAGGGGCCCAGAACTGGACACAGGACTCAAGGGGTAGCCTAACCAGTGCTGAGCACAGGGCACAATGACTTCCCTGCTCCTGCTGGCCACACTCTTCCTGATGCAGGCCAGGATGCCATTGGCCTTCTTGGCCACCTGGGCACACTGCTGGCTCATGTTCAGGCAGCTGTTAACCAGCACCCCCAGGTCCCTCTCTGTTTGGCAGCTCTCAGCCACTCTGCCCCCAGCCTGTAGCTCTGCCTGGGGTTGCTGTGGCCAAAGTGCAGCCCCTGGCACTTGGACTTGTTGAATGCCATCCTGTTGGCCTCTGCCCATCTGTCCAGTTGGTCGAGGTCCCTCTGCAGAGCCCTTCAGCCCTCTGACTGACCAACATCTGCTCCCAACTTGGTGTCACCTGCAAATTTGCTGATGACTGTCTCAATCCCCTCCTCCAGATCATCAATGAAGATATTGAACAGGATGGGGCCCAGCACTGATCCTTGGGGCACACCACTGGTGCCTGGCCGCCAGCTGGCTGTGGCACCATTCACCACCACTCTCTGGGCTCAGCCTCCAGCCAGTTCCTAACCCAGCTCAGAGTGCTGCTGTCCCAGCCAGGGGCTGACAGCCTGGCCAGCAGTTTGCTGTGGGGGACGGTGTCAAAGGCCTTGCTGAAGTCCAGGTAGACTACATCCACAGCCTGCCCCACATCCACCAGGCAGTCACCTGGGCATAGAAGGAGATCAGGTTGGAGAGGCAGGACCTGCCCTTCCTAAATCCATGTAGGCTGGGCCTGATCCCTTGGCCACCCTTCAGGTGCACAGTTATTGCCTCCAGTTGAATCATAGAGGTGAATCATGGAATTGTCAGGCCTGGAAGGGACCTGAAGGATCATCCAGTTCCAACACCCATGCCATAGGAGGAACTCTCACAGTGGCACTGTTTGGTAGTGTGCAAACTTGGCAGTCACAAGGACACTTTAAAGCAGCTTCCACAGCTGTTAGGGAGCTGTGCAGAATATTGTGGCAGCAGGTTTTTACTTTTCCAACCTACAGCACTTGAAACACATCAGGCTTAGAACTTGCTGGAGTGTTTTAAGCAGAACTGGAGAAGAGAATGCTCAAGTGGGACCTTAAAGCAGCATTCCAGCACCTGGAGGGGGCTAAAGGAAGGATGGAAAAGGACATTTTGCAGGGGCTTGTAGTGATAGGGTGAGGGATAATGGCTTTGAGCTGGAAGAGTACAGATTGAGACTGGAGATTAAGAAGAAATTCCTTGCAATGAGGGTGGTGGAACACTGGGACAGGTTGCCCAGGGAGGTTGTGGATGTCCCCTCCTTGGAGGTGTGTTGTGAAGAGGTTATTAAATTTATGAATATGAAATATAAATTATGAAAATATGAATTTTTATTAAGTATCAAATTATTAATAACCGATGAATCAACAACTTATATACACGTTCTAGTGCACGTTCGTGAAATACATTCCATAAATGGCTTAGTATTATGATTAGAACTTGATTAAACTATCTACAGACTCTCTCTGTTTTATATAACCAGGGGTGCAGTTCCGCCGCTTGGCCGCTAGATGGCGACTCGGCGGGACGCGGGCGGCCTCTGGCTAATGTACAGCGATACTGCAATCTTTGTGTGCGTCAGCGATGACTCTGCCACACGCGGAGACTTTGAACTGAGCGCTAGTGGGTGGGAAGCACGGGGAAGATACCCTGTAGCTGTTGTTTGCAGCAAGGTGGGGGTCCGGCTGGCTGCTGCCGCTGGGCTGGTTCCTGGTCGCGTTCGGCCCTGGGAGTCGGCTCGCACAGCAGGGCGAGGCGACGATTGCCGATAGGCGGCTCGGAGGTTCCCGGTCGGACGATAGCTGTGGGGTTGGCCCCGTGGCAAACGGCCTTAGAGAGAGAATGCGGCTTCTCCGTTCCTGGGCTTAAAGGAACAGCGCGACGCTTGAGATAGTCCCGGGCTAGGGATATGCGGACTCGATCTCTGTCAAGTCCCTTCTCCCCGACAACTGGGCAGATCTGACCCTCGGGGCCGGTCCAGTCCTCCCATAGCACGATGGGCTCCCCTGGAGATATGACCGGCTATAGCGCCGCTGGCTGCTCGGGCTCAGCGAAGGTCCTCCTCTGGGCTGATCCTCACGGTCAAAGTGCTTCTCGCGCTGCAGAGGCTTCAGTACGCGTGCATGGATGAGAGAAGCTAACACCAAGCTCAACGGCAGAGGCGGTGGCTCGAGAGCTGCTCTCCCGAGCAAGTACAGAGGCAAAGTGAAGAGGAGGCAACTTGTTTACCAACAGGGGTAATACTTATAGGTTCCTCGAGGCGGGGTTTGACCAATGGGCACTCTGATAGACAACTGGCTTCAGCCTATAGAAAACGTGAAGCTGGAATTCTGCCCATACTTGGTAATGGTCTTCCTCCTGAAGGAGGGGAAACCTATCCACATGCTGGGGGCCAGATCTAGTATCTGGGCAGAATGTGCCTTCACCACAAGGTGTTCAAGGGCAGGCTGGATGAGGCCTTGAGCAGCCTGGGCTGACAGGAGGCATCCCTGCCCATGGCAGTGGGGCTGGTACTGAATGACCTTTCAGGTCCCTTCCCACCCAACCCATTCTGTGAATCTATACATCAGTGAGTCAAGGCAGAGGGCAAAGCTCCTCTAGAAGAGGATGCAGAGCAAGTCTGTGATTTATGCTTTGAGGAGTTTCCAAGGACTGGGCACACCAAGCTAAAGGGACATAAGTCCACATAAAGCAGACATTTGTGAATCTTTCCTCATGCAGTGACCGCTGAAGGGACTGTGAGGATCTTCTGGTGTCACCACATGGCAATGCCAGCCAGGCATGAGCTTTTAGGTCCCTTCCAAGCCAACCCCTTCTGTGATTGAACTTGAAGAGGCAGTGCAAAACCACTCTGAGCAGTGAAGCTGATCTTCTGGCATCACAGATTCTCATTACACCTGACCGCAGCTGCATTTATAGTTTCCAGCCCTCTGTAAATGAGGGAGAGCTCCTGGCAAATCACTACGCTGCTTGTGCTCACTCTCCCTTTATCCCCATCTCCTTTTCTCCTAAATGCTGACTAGGCCTTGTTCATGGAACAGATAATTGTTGAAGCTTTGCTCAGTGCCTGCCAGTTGCAATGGTCGTTTCCAGTGCTTTGCTTTGGAATTCAGATGAGCAGCTCTACAGCTAATCTCTGAGGTTTGTTTCTTGACATTCATCAGGACCTGCTGTTTCCAGATGATTCCCTTGCGATGTGCTCTGATTTTGTGTAAATGTTGAACTTCTGTGTCACTGGAAGCCTTGCTCTCAGCCTGAAAATAGACTCATCATACTTAGAAAGGGTATTTGAACTTCAAAAGCAGCAGCAACCATGACAAATGGTCAATTCTCCCATTCTCAGAGACCAGCTGCAAGCATATGACACACGACATTGGGTTTGGTTGTGTCACTGAGGATGTGGAGAGCAGCCAGGCAGAAAGGGACCTGGGGGTAGTGGGTGAAAGCAGCTGAACATGAGCCAGCAGTGTGCCCAGGGGGCCAAGAAGGCCAATGGCATCCTGGCCTGCATCAGGAACAGTGTGGCCAGCAGGAGCAGGGAAGTCAACTCAACACTGGTTAGGCCACACCTTGAGTCCTGTGTCCAGTTCTGGGCTCCTCAGTTTAAAAAGAACATTGAGACACTTGAAGGTGTCCAGAGAAAGGCAACAAAGCTGGGGAGGGGTCTGGAGCACAGCCCTGTGAGGAGAGGCTGAGGGAGCTGGGCTTGCTTAGCCTGGAGAAGAGGAGGCTCAGGGAGACCTTCTTGCTCTCTACAACTCCCTGAAGGGAGATGTAGCCAGATGGGGGTTGGCCTCTTCTCCCAGGCAAGCAGCACCAGAACAAGAGGACATGGTCTCAAGCTGTGCCAGGGGAGGTTTAGGCTGGAGGAGAGGCAGAAATTCTTCCCAGAAATTGGAATGTGCTGCCCAGGGAGGTGGTGGAGTCACCATCCCTGGAGGTGTTCAGGAGGAGACTTGATGGGGTGCTTGGTGCCATGGGTTAGTTGTTTAGTGGGTTGTATTGGTTGATGGGTTGGACACAATGATCTTGAAGGTCTCTTCCAACCTGGTCTATTCTATTCTATTCTATTCTATTCTATTCTATTCTATTCTATTCTATTCTATTCTATTCTATTCTATAAAGAGCCTGGATGAGGCACTTGGTACCATGGTTCAGTTGCTTAGATGGTGCTGGGTGATAGGTTGGACTTGATGATCTCTGAGGCCTTTTCCAGCCTGGTTAATTCTGTATGCTCCATTCTGTACATGGCCTCATTAAACTTCACCTGATACAACATAACCCCTCTGAAATGGAAGAGATTTGGCTAGGCAATGATATTTCCTTGTCTACATGGACATGAGAGCACCTACAGCACGTGTATGTTTTCCTCTCATGAGCTGATTACAGGACAACTCTTCCTGCCCCCCAGGGCCCTCTTGCTGATGAAACTCCTCTGTGCCTGCTGAGCAAACAGAACTGATACTGATCAGAGCACCTTCAGCATCCTCAGGAGGTAAAGCATCACTCAGGCTCTCATAAATGAGCTAAAGGGATACTTTTTGCCAGCTTATAGGACCTGAAACCAGGAGGGATAAGTTACCCTTTTTTTTTTCTTCTTTAATTAAAGCTTTTCTATTTTATTTCATTTTTAATGGCCTCATGACATCAATTCAAAATGCAAACTGCTGTTTGGAGAAGGGAAAAATGGATCTGAGCCAGGACAGTGGAAAGAGCATGCCAGCATATGAAATATGATAACTGATGAGGGGCAGCCACACTGTGCATTGCCCTTCTCCTGTCTGAACAGGCAGCTCACAAGTTTAAAGAGAGTGGGGCACTAACACAGGCTGAGTTGGCTTGATTAAAATGCTGCTCCAGGTGTGATTAGTGTTTTGTAATCATTGATGCCATGGCTTGCTTTCCATCCTGGACAGATTTCACCCAGTGCTACTTCTCTCCTGTCTCCAGCAGCTGCAAGTTCTGAGGCACCTACCAATTAAGCCTTTCACAGTTGCCTCAGAAATCACTAGATCTTAAAAGCAGGGAGAGGGAGCTTTCCCCACAAAGTTTCTCCCCAGTCCCATGCCTTTTGGCTGTGATTCTGAGAAAAAACAAGCTGAGTGATCCTGGAAGATCCACCTCCCCCAGCAACCATTGACACCTGCAGCCCTCAATACAGGAGGGACATGGACCGGATGGAGCAGGCCCAGAGGAGGCTGTGAAAATGATCAGGGGCTTGGAGCAGCTCTGCTCTGAGGACGGGCTGAGGGAGCTGGGGGTGTTGAGCCTGCAGAACAGAAGGCTCCAGGGAGATCTTAGAGCATCCTTCCAATACCTGAAGGGAGCTACAGGAGAGCTGGGGAGGGACTTTTACAAAGGCTTGGAGTGGCAGGACGAGGGGCAATCAAAAAGACCTTTGAGATCATCAAGTCCAACCTATCACCCAACACCATCTGATCAACTCAACCATGGCACCAAGTGCCTCAGCCAGTCCCCTCTTAAACACCTCCAGGGATGGTGACTCCACCACCTCCCTGGGCAGCACATCCCAATGGCCAATCTCTCGTGCTGGGAAGAATTTCTTCCTCACCTCCAGCCTGAACCTCCCCTGGCACAGCTTGAGACTGTGTCCTCCTGTTCTGGTGCTGCTTGCCTGGGAGAACAGACCAACCCCCTCCTGGCTACGACCTCCCTTCAGGGATTTGTAGAGAGCAAGAAGGTCTCCCCTGAGCCTCCTCTTCTCCAGGCTAAGCAACCCCAGCTCCCTCAGCCTCTCCTCACAGGGCTGTGCTCAAGGCCTCTCCCCAGCCTTGTTGCCCTTCTCTGGACACCTTCAAGTGTCTCGATATCCCTCCTAAACTGAGGGGCCCAGAACTAGACACAGGACTCAAGGTGTGGCCTAACCAATGCAGAGCACAGGGGCACAATGACCTCCCTGCTCCTGCTGGCCACACTATTCCTAATGCAGGCCAGGATGCCATTGGCCTTCTTGGCCCCCTGGGCACACTGCTGGCTCATGTTCAGGCGGCTGTCAATCAGCACCACCAGGTCCCTCTCTGTTTGGCAGCTCTCAGCCACTCTGACCCCAGCCTGTAGCTCTGCATGGGGTTGCTGTGGCCAAAGTGCAGCCCCTGGCACTTGGACTTGTTGAATGCCATCCTGTTGGCCTCTGCCCATCTGTCCAGTCAGCCAAGGTCCCTCTGCAGAGCCCTTCAGCCCTCTAACTGACCAACATCTGCTCCCAGCTTGGTGTCATCTGCAAATTTGCTGATGACTGTCTCACTCCCCTCATCCAGATCATCAATGAAGATATTAAAGAGGATGGGGTACAATATATTTAGGATTTGTTTGAGATAAAAGTCATCAATTCACAGTCTGTTAGGGGCTCCATCAGAAGGGAGAGTTTTAATCTAGCACAGCAAACAGAATGCACCACTCACAGCACCAAATCACCAGAAGCCCAAGCTAAGCAGATCCATTATTAGAAATACAGGACAAAAGGTCAGTGGAGAAGATCGTTCACTGTGGAAGCAGTTTGCCTGCAGACATGGGGAACCTTTTATTGAAGACGGGCTGCTGTGGTAGAAGAGAGCTGTTGAGTGCTTTAGACAACAAAACCTGGCAGTCCCAGGCACTGATCTAGGCTGGGCAGGGACTGGCTGGAGAACAGCCCTGAGAAAAGGCCTTGGGGGTGCTGGGGGAGGAGAAGCTCAACAGGAGCCAGAAGTCAGCACTTGCAGCCCAGAGAGCCAAGCAGAGCCTCGGCTGCAGCCAGAGAAGTGTGGCCAGCAGGGCCAGGGAGGGGATTCTGCCCCTCTGCTCCACTCTGCTGAGACCACAGCTGCAGCTCTGGCTCCAGGTCTGGAGGCTCTGTGCCAGGAAGGATCTGGAAGTGCTGGAAGGTGTCCAGAGAAGGGCCATGAGGAGGAGCAGAGGGCTGGAGCTGCTCTGCTGTGAGGACAGACTGAGGGAGTTGGGGTTGTGCAGGCTGGAGAGGAGAAGGCTCCCAGGAGAACTAATTGTGGCCTTCCAGTATCTGCAGGGGCTTCCAAGCAAGCTGGGGAGGGACTTTTGAGGGTGTCAGGGAGTGATAGGACTGGGGGGGTGGAGCACAACCAGAAGTGGGGAGATTCAGCTTGGATGTTAGGAAGAAGTTGCTCCCCATGAGGGTGGTGAGAGCCTGGCACAGGTTGCCCAGGGAGGTGGTGGAAGCCTCCTGGCTGGAGGTGTTTGCAGCCAGGCTGGAGGTGGCTGTGAGCAACCTGCTGTGGTGTGAGGTGTCCCTGCCCATGGCAGGGGGCTGAGCCTTGAGGCCCCTTCCAAGCCTGACAAATCTGTGTCCTCAGCCTGATGAGCTAAACCTTAGCCCCTTCCTCTCCAAGACATCTCATAAAAGCCACAGATCATTACAGTTTTCTCTTTTCTCATGAGCCACTGCAGCTTCCACTTTGCCACAGTCAGAGCAGGTTGCAGAATGGCTTAGCTCTGTCTGCACAGCTGTGGGAGTGAGGAAGTACAAAGTGAGGCAGACTAATCAAACTTTCATGCAGTTTTGGGCACTTTTTTCCCCCCTTTATTTATTTACTGATTTTTTTCCTGGGAGGAGCACTGACTTCCTGATCTTTATGTGCCTGTATTTCTAATTGACAGCAAAATCTCTCAGAGCTTGGAGGATGGGCTTGCTTGCAGAAGTATCACAAATCCAAACACTGATAAATAAATATTGAATATGTCAGGCAGGCAGCAAGCCTGCAAATCATTTCTGTGAGTGCACAGTAAACCTTACCTTGGCAAGGTTGTGCAGGTGAAGTGCCAGAAAGATTTGCTGGGGGGAGAAGATGAGATCTGGTGGTGTACACAGAATTACCATGCTGCAGTCATTGAGTCCATCAGCAGTACATTTGCAGAGGACACCAAGCTGGGGGCAGGAGTTGATCTGCTGGAGGGCAGAGAGGCTTTGCAGAGGGACCTGGACAGGCTGGACAGATGGGAAGAGGCCAAGGGCAGGAGATTGAACACATCCAAGTGCCAGGTGCTGCACATTGGCCACAGCAACCCCAGGCAGTGCTACAGGCTGGGGTCAGAGTGGCTGAGAGCAGCCAGGCAGAGAGGGACCTGGGGGTGCTGGTTGATGGGAGGCTGAACAGGAGCCTGCAGTGTGCCCAGGGGGACAAGAGGGCCAATGTCCTCCTGGCCTGCATCAGGAAGAGTGTGGCCAGCAGGAGCAGGGAGGTCATTCTGCCCCTGTCCACTGCACTGGTTAGGCCACCCCTTGAGTCCTGTGTCCAGTTCTGGGCCCCTCAGTTTAGGAAGGAGGTTGACTTGCTGGAAGGTGTCCTGAGAAGGGCAACGAAGTTGGTGAGGGGCTTGGAACACAGCCCTGTGAGGAGAGGCTGAGGGAGCTGGGGTTGCTTAGCCTGGAGGAGACTGAGGGGTGACCTTCTTGCTCTCTCCAACTGCCTGAAGGGAGGTTGTAGCCAGGTGGGGGTTGGTCTCTTCTCCCAGGCACCCAGCAGCAGAACAAGAGGACACAGTCTCAAGCTGCACCAGGGGAAGTTTAGGCTGGAGGTGAGGAAGAAGCTCTACACAGAGAGAGTGATTGCCCATTGGAATGTGCTGCCCAGGGAGGTGGTGGAGTCACCATCACTGGAGGTGTTCAGGAGGAGACTTGATGGGATGCTTGGTGCCATGGGTTAGTTGTTTAGGTGGTGTTGGATGGTACGTTGGACGTGATGATCTTGAAGGTCTCTTCCAGCCTAGTCTAATCTAGTCTAGTCTAGTCTAGTCTAGTCTATTCCTCTCAGCAGGCAGCTGTGCAGTGATCTTGTGGTGAGAAAGGCAAACTGCAGCCTCACTCTGCCTCAAGAGGAGTGAGGGCTTTATATCACAGGTATTCTCAATGTTGTTAGTGATAGATCCTGGGCTACATCCAGAGCAGGGAGAGCAGCAGGGCAGGGAGGGGAATTCTGTCCTTCTGCTCTGCTCAGACCCCATCTGCAGCACAGCCTCCACTTCTGGGGCCCCCAGCACAAGAAGGGCCTGGAGCTGCTAGAGCAGGACGGGAAGGACATGAAAATGATCAGAGGGATGGAGAACCTCTCCTATGGGGACAGGCTGTGAGAATTGGGGCTGTTCAGCCTGGAGAAGAGAAGGCTCCAGGGTGACCTCAGAGCAGCCTTCCAGTACCTGAAGGAGCTTCAGGAGATCTGGGAAGGGACTTCTTATATGGGCTGGGAGACACAGAACAAGAGATAATGGATTTAAGCTTGAGGAGATTAGGAAGAAATTCTTTCCAGTGAGGGTGGTAAGATGCCAGATCACGTTGCCCAGGAAGGTTGTGGCTGCCCCTCCCTGGAGGTGTTCAAAACCAGGTTGAATGAGGACTTGAGGATTTCATAGAATCACAGAATTGTCAGGGTTGGAAGGGACCTCAAGGCTCAGCCAGTTCCAAGCCCCCTGCCATGGGCAGGGACACCTCACACCGCAGCAGGTTGCTCACAGCCACATCCAGCCTGGCTGCAGACCCCTCCAGCCAGGAGGCTTCCACCACCTCCCTGGGCAGCCTGTGCCAGGCTCTCACCACCCTCATGGGGACTAACTTCTTTCTCACATCCAAGCTGAATCTCCCCACTTCTAGTTTTGCTCCATCCCCCTAGATTTGCCAAATCCTCTTTTTCAGGTGACTGATTAAACAGAATCGGCCCAAATACCAAGGCCCAAGGAACACCACTTCTGACTGGCTGCCAAGACTCCATTCCCCACCACTCTTTGGGCTTGTCTATCCAGCAAACTGTTCACCCATTCAAGCCACAAGCAGGCAGGTTTTCCAGGAGGATGCTGTGGGAAACAGTGTCAATTCTTCTCTAAAATGGAGGTAAACAAGATCCACAGCCTTTCCCTCGACCACTTAGTGGGTACCCCTGGGATATGTGCAAGCCAAATGAACAATGGGGGTGAGAAAATCTAAGGTCAGTCTGCACCTTGATTGCAGAGGTGGTCCTGACACAGTCTCTCAATGCAGGCTCAGCTTGGCTGTAAACAAACCCCAGGCCATCTGTTCTTGCTGCTTTCTTTTTCAAGACCTGTCCAAGTGTGGCAGTTTGAGGCTTTAGGAACTGTTAAGGACCTTTAAGTGCCTCTAAGAAACACAAAGTACAGACCTTCAGAGGCCAGCTGAATTTGTTGGCCTGGCTTAAAGGGAGGTTGGTGTGAAGCTTTAGAATGGAATGGAATGGAATGGAATGGAATGGAATGGAATGGAATGGAATGGAATGGAAAAGACCTTTGAGACCATCAAGTCCAACCTATCCACCCAACATCATCTAATCAACTAAACCATGGCACCAAGTGCCTCATCCAGTCTCCTCCTAAACACTTCCAGGGATGGTGACTCCACCACCTCCCTGGGCAGCACATTCACAGTCTCACAGTATCACCAAGGTTGGAAGAGACCTCAAAGATCATCGAGTCCAACCTGTCACCACAGACCCCATGACTAGACCATGGCACCAAGTACCACATCCAGTCCCCTCTTGAACACCTCCAGGGATGGTGACTCCACCACCTCCCTGGGCAGCACATTCCAATAGTGAACGACTCTCTCAGCAAAGAACTTTCTCCTCACCTGGGGCCTAAACCTCCCCTGGCGCAGCTTGAGACTGTGTCCCCTTGTTCTGGTGCTGCTTGCCTGCGAGAAGAGGCCAACCTCTTCCTGGCTACAACCTCCCTTCAGGTAGTTGTAGAGAGCAATGAGGTCTCCCCTGAGCCTCCTCTTCTCCAGGCTAAGCAACCCCAGCTCCCTCAGCCTCTCCTCACAGGGCTGTGCTCAAGGCCTCTTCCAAGCTTTGTTGCCCCTCTCTGGACACCTTCAAGTGTCTCAATGTCCTTCTTAAACTGAGGGGCCCAGAACTGGACACAGGACTCAAGGTGTAGCCTAACCAAAGCAGAGTACAGGGGCACAATGACCTCCCTGCTGCTGCTGGCCACACCATTCCTAATGCCAACGACATTCTGGCCTGCATTAGTTTTCAAGGGCAGGAATTCTTTCCTTCAGCCTCATTAAGCATTCCTCTTGATTTCCCTCCTTGAAGCACAAGACTGCAGCCCTGCCATTGCAGGGCAGGGCAGGGCAGGGCAGGGCAGGGCAGGGCAGGGCAGGGCAGGGCAGGGCAGGGCAGGGCAGGGCAGGGCAGGGCAGGGCAGGGCAGGGCAGGGCAATGGTCCAGCCAGTGCATCCTCATAATCCCACCACTGGCCACCAGTGAATACTTCAAGAGGGCCTATAAAGCCCCAGCAGATATCTAATTGGAGAGTAATACACCACAGGGGGGAGATTTGTAGCTGGCTTCAGCTGGTGCTCAGGTCATTATCTGGCATGTGGGAATTGACAACCCTTGTAATACTTCATTGCAGCTGCTGCCCTTCAGTCTGGAAATAACAACAGCCCTGTTGTTTCACTGGGACTGTGGAGGTTTCCTCTTCTTCATCCATGCTTTAAAGACAGCCACCTAGTGTCACCTTAGCTTTCTCTCTAGGTTCCTATTAAGCTGTTTTGCTGCTGTGTTTTGTGAGTGGGGTGGGTTGAAATTACCCCCCCAAATAAAATTGCCAGACCAGCTCAGTTGGAAGCATATGAAGCTGTATGTACAATCTAGAAAACTGAGATGCACTGGATGTGTACAAAATAGGCAACATTGACACCCATTTGCAGTTTATAAACAGCACAAGAACCCCCTGGACCAACCCAGGGGGCTACCAGCAGTTTCCCCCTCCCTGCTCCCTTCCCCCACACTATGCAAGGTAAAAGACAGAGAGAGAAGAGCAGAGAGTAGCTTAGCCACAACATAGAATGGAATGGAATGGAATGGAATGGAATGGAATGGAATGGAATGGAATGGAATAGAATAGAATAGAATAGAATAGAATAGAATAGAATAGAATAGAATAGAATAGACCAGGTTGGAAGAGACCTTCGAGATCATCGAGTCCAACCTATCACCCAACACCACCTAATCAACTAACCCATGGCACCAAGCACCCCATCAAGTCTCCTCCTGAACACCTCCAATGATGGTGACTCCACCACCTCCCTGGGCAGCACATTCCAATGGGCAATCACTCTCTCTGTGTAGAACTTCTTCCTAACATCCAGCCTAAACCTGCCCTGGTGCAGCCTGAGACTGTGTCCTCTTGTTCTGGTGCTGCTTGCCTGGGAGAAGAAACCAACCCCTGCCTGGCTACAACCTCCCTTCAGGGAGTTGTAAAGAGCAAGAAGGTCTCCCCTGAGTCTTCTCTTCTCCAGGCTAAGCAACCCCAGTTCCCTCAGCCTCTCCTCACAGGGATATGCTCCAAACCCCTCCCCAGCTTTGTTGCCCTTCTCTGGACACCTTCCAGCAAGTCAACCTCCTTCCTGAACTGAGGGGCCCAGAACTGGACACAGGACTCAAGGTGTGGCCTAATCAGTGCAGTGTACAGGGGCAGAATCACCTCCCTGCTCCTGCTGGCCACACTCTTCCTAGATGCAGGCCAGGATGCCATTGGCCTTCTTGGCTGCCTGGGCACACTGCAGGCTCATGTTCATTCTCCCATCACCGAGCACCCCCAGGTCCCTCTCTGCCTGGCTGCTCTCAGCCACTCTGCTCCCAGCCTGTAGCACTGCCTGGGGTTGCTGTGGCCAATGTGCAGCACCTGGCACTTGGATGTGTTCAGTCTCCTGCCCTTGGCCTCTGCCCATCTGTCCAGCCTGTCGAGGTCCCTCTGCAAGGCCTCTCTGCCCTCCAGCAGATCAACTGCTGCCCCCAGCTTGGTGTCATCTGCAAATGTACTGCTGGTGGACTCAATGCCCTCATCTAGATCATCAATCAAGATATTGAACAGGATGGGGCCCAGCACTGATCCCTGGGGCACACCACTGGTGCCTGGCTGCCAGCTGGCTGTGGCACCATTCACCACCACTCTCTGGGCTCAACCTCCAGCCAGTTCCTTTCCCAACGCAGTGTGCTCCCATCCAAGCCAGGGGCTGATAGCTTGACACAGAACACAGCCAAGTTCAGCAACAGCTAAGCAAAAGCACCAGCTAGTAACTGCTAGAGTGAAGGAGCCAGAGAGAGAGTTAGTTTATACAACTAACTTTAAGTTAAATATGAGACCAATAGGGTGATTTAGACCTTATAATTCTTTTCCCTTTTACATCCAATGGTGATTTATTTACATTCACAGGCTCACTGGGCATTAGGGGTTGGAAGGGACCTCTGGACATCTGCCAGTCCAAACCCCCAGCCAGAGCAGGAGCTGAGAATCCAGCACAGATCACACAGGAACACATCCAGACAGGGCTGCAAAGGCTCCACACAAGGAGACTCCACAACCTCTCTGGGCAGCCTGCTCCAGGCCTCTGGCACCCTCACAGGGAAGAAGTTCCTCCTCATTGTGGTGGTTTGGGCTGGGTGCCCCTGCTGCATGGCACACTTCCTGTGCCCAGCAGTCCAGCCCAGTGGGTGGACACAGGAACCAGGTATCTCCTACCACCCCCTGCACCGCTGTGAGATCTCGCGTGGGGTCCGCCTCTTGCTCTTCCTTCCCTCGCCGGCGCCCGGGAACTGGGGGAGACGTCTCCCGGCCTTGGGCCTGGCTAGGGGGATGGGCGGTCTCAGGCCTGGCCAGCTGAGACTAGCCTAGCAGTGGGGGGAAGAACGAGCCCTGGGGGTCTTGGGCCCACCCTCAGGTGGGGGTGGGGTTCATCCGGGTGTGTTTTGGGGTTTCCTCTGTCACTGTTTCTGGTTCCTTTGTGCTCCTTCACCTTTTCTGTTTAAACTTTTCCATCACTTCTGCAATCCGTTTGTCAGAGTCGTCATTTTGCCTGTGGTGGGGAGGGGGCTGCCTCAACCCACTACACTCATGTTGAGGTGGAACCACCTGTGCTGCAGTTTCCATCTATTGCCCCTTGTCCTACCCCTCAGATATTGATAGATATTGATCAGATTCCTCTTAGTCTCCTCCTTTCAAGACTAATCAGCCCCAGGGCTCTCAGCCTCTCCTCCCCAAGCAGTGCTGCAGTCCCTTCAGCATCCTTGGAGCCCTCCCTTGGACTCTCTCCAGCAGATCCCTGTCCCTCCTGAGATGGGGAGCCCAGAGGTGGATGCAATATTCCAGGTGAGGTCTCAGTAGGGTAGAGTATAGAGGAAGGAGAGTCTCCCTGGATCTGCTGGACACACTCTTAATGCACCCCAGGAGCCCACCAGAGTCTTGGCCCTCAGGACACCTTACTGTCCCATGCAGAACTTGTTGCCCCCCAGCACATCCAGGTCCTTCTCCTTGGGGCTGCTCTCCAGCAGATCCCCTCCCAGCCTGTGCTGCTGCAGTTTACTCTTCCTGCCCAGCTGCAGGACTCTGCGCTTGTCCTTGTTAGACCTCATTCGGTTCCTCTCTGCCCAGCTCCCAGCCTGACCAGGTCTCACTGAACATCCTCATAACCTTCAGGTGTCTCAGCCCAGCCTCCCAGTTTGGTATGGTCAAACTCTCAGAATACTGAAATTAAAGGTAGAAAGGCAACTTAGGATCTCTGTCATTGGAGAGAACAACTCTTTTCCCCTGATATAGGTCAGCCCGCACTAGCAGGGGCTTTGGAGATCTTCACGGTGAGGCTGGGCAGGGCTCTGGGCAACCTGATCCAGTGGAGGATGTCCCTGCTGAGTGGAGAGAGCTTGGACTGGATGAGCTTTGGAGCTCCCTTCCAACCCAGACCATTCTATGATTCTATGATCTTGAAAGTCTTTCCCAACCCAAACCAGTCCATGATGCTCTGACTTTCCATGCTTCATCTTTGCACCCTTCCCTGCTTACACAATTATCCAGCTGGAGCTGCATCACTGACTGGCCCCCAGTGACCAGCAAGAAACAAGGCACATGTCTCACTCACAAGCTTGTCACATCTGAGGTGTGAGGGCTGGAAGGAACAAGAGCAATAATCTGGTGTGACATCCTTCATTGCAGAACACAATCAAACCGCTCCCTTCACTGAGGCCGTGCTGCCTGAAGCAGATTCTGCTCAAGCCAGGACAGGCTGATAGGAATTGCTCCTTCTCAAAGGCATGGCCAAAGCTGTGACAGAAGGAGAGGCTCAGGGAGACCTTCATGCTCTCTACAGCTCCCTGAAGGGAGGCTGTAGCCATGTGGGGGTTGGTCTCATCTCCCAGGCAAGCAGCACCAGAACAAGAGGACACAGTCTCAAGCTGTGCCAGGGGAGGTTTAGGCTGGATGCTAGGAAGAAATTCTTCACAGACAGAGAGAGTGATTGCCCATTGGAATGTGCTGCCCAGGGAGGTGGTGGAGTCACCATCACTGGAGGTGTTCAGGAGGAGACTTGATGGGGTGCTTGGTGCCATGGGTTAGTTGATTAGGTGGTGTTGGGTGATAGGTTGGACAGGATGATCCTGAAGGTCTCTTCCAACCTTGTTTATTCTATTCTATTCTATTCTATTCTATTCTATTCTATTCTATTCTATTCTATTCTATTCTATTCTATTCTACTTCTATTCTTTCCACTGATTGAGCAGAAAGTGGTAAAATGGAAATAAATCAGCATTGCATGATAAAGGAGAATAATGATGAGCTCTAAACAATGCAAAAGGAGAATAATGATGAGCTCTAAACAATCCCATTGGTCTGAGAACTAACCTAAAGCTAGTTGTATATACTAACCCTCTCTCTTTCTCAGCTCTTACCTCTAGCTGATAACCAGCTGGTAGCTTCTGCTGGCTTGCTGACCTTGCCTGTGTTTCTTTCACAGCCACATCCAGCCTGGCTGCAAACACCTCCAGGCAGGAGGCTTCCACCACCTCCCTGGGCAACCTGTGCCAGGCTCTCACCACCCTCGTGGGCAGCAACTTCTTCCTCACATCCAATCTCAAACTCCCATTTCTAGTTTTGCTCCACACCCCTCCCCAGTCCTATCCCTCCCTGACACCCTCAAAACTCCCTCCCCAGCTTGCTTGGAGCCCCCTTCAAACACTGGAAGATCTCAAGAAGGTCTCCTGGGAGCCTTCTCTTCTCCAGCCTGCACAACCCCAACTCTCTCAGTCTGTCCTCAGGGCAGAGCAGCTCCAGCCCTCTGCTCCTCCTCGTGGCCCTTCTCTGGACACCTTCCAGCACCTCCAGATCCTTCCTGGCACAGAAGCTCCAGAACTGGAGCCAGAGCTCCAGCTGTGGTCTCAGCAGAGATTGTTGTTTCACCAGAAACTTGCTGTTTCTCAAGGGACTGTGTCTAGCACAACTTGATCCAGCTTGGTTGGTGCAATACTGTGCAGAGTGTTAGAGGTTTATAGCAGAGCAGGATTAAGTAAATCAGTTTTCACCTGAGTTCCTCAGCAGTCAGCTTGCCCTTCCTCTTCCTTACTGCTTTTCCTTTTTCTAATATGTGAGAAGACAAACATGAGAGTGGTGAGAGCCTGGCACAGGTTGCCCCGGGAGGTGGTGGAAGCCTCCTGCCTGGAGGGGTTTGCAGCCAGGCTGGATGTGGCTGTGAGCAACCTGCTGTAGTGTGAGGTGTCCCTGCCCATGGCAGGGGGTTGGGACTGGCTGAGCCTTGAGGTCCCTTCCAACCCTGACAGGTCTGTGATTCTATGAAACATGGCAGATCTGGGAAGAGTGGCATCTCTGTGAGAACCTCAATTTCATGCCACTAGTTCTATTGCATGATATCTTGAGATGAGGAGACTGGAAGTGACAAGCATGTCCATGGGCAGGCACACAGCCACCTGCCAACCCCACGCAGGTGCCAGGGGCAGCAGCAGCCGGTTGCTTGCCAATACAAATCCGGCATCAGTAAGAGGCCAGATGTGGTGGGTGGAAATTCACCCCCGCATATAATTGCCAGAGCAGCTCAGATGCAATGGAATGGAATGGAATGGAAAGGAAAGGAATGGAATGGAATGGAATGGAATGGAATGGAATGGAATGGAATGGAATGGAATGGAATGGAATGGAATGGGATGGGATGGGATGGGATGGGATGGGATGGAATGGAATGGGATGGGATGGAATGGAATAGGATAGGATAGAATAGAATAGAATAGAATAGAATAGAATAGAATAGAATAGAATAGAATAGAATAGAATAGAATAGAATAGAATGGAATGGAATGGAATGGAATGGAATGGAATGGAATGGAATGGAAATGAATGGAACGGGATGGAAGGAATGGAATGGAATGGAATGGAATGGAATGGAATGGAATGGAATGGAATGGAATGGAATGGAATGGAATGGAAGGAATGGAACAGAATGGAATGGAATGGAATGGAATGGAATGGAATGGAATAGAATAGAATAGAATAGAATAGAATAGAATAGAATAGAATAGAATGGAATTGAATGGAATGGAATGGAATGGAATGGGATGGAATGGAATGGAATGGAATGGAATAGAATAGAATAGAATAGAATAGAATAGAATAGAATAGAATAGAATAGAATAGAGTGGAATTGAATGGAATGGGATGGAATGGAATGGAATGGAATGGAATGGAATGGAATGGAATGGAATGGAATGGAATGGAATGGAATGGAATGGAATAGAATAGACTAGACTAGAATAGAATAGAATAGAATAGAATAGAATAGAATAGAATAGAATAGAATAGAATAGACCACATTGGAAGAGACCTTCAAGATCATCAAGTCCAACCTATCATCCAACACCACCTAATCAACTAACCCATGGCACCAAGCACCCCATCAAGTCTCCTCCTGAAGACCTCCAGGGATGGTGACTCCACCATCTCCCCAGGCAGCACATTCCAATGGCCAATCTCTCTCTCTGTAGAAAATGAAGCAAATGAAGCTGTATTTACAAGCAAAACTGCAACCTAAAATATGAAATGCAGTGAATATGTATAAAACACACAATACTGACAAGTATTTACAACTTATAAACAATGCAAGAACCCCTCTGGACAAAACCAGAGGGTTACCAACAGCTTCCCCCTCCCTGCCCCCTTCCCTCCCCCATAGACAGGACAAGAAAGAAGAGCACAGAGTAGTTCACTAGAACTTAGCCACAACAAAGCCATGCACCCACAGAATCACAGAATCAACCAAGTTGGAAGAGACCTCCAAGATCATCAAGTTCAACTGATCACCCAACCCTAACTAATCAACCAGACTATGGAACTAAGGGCCTCATCCAGGCTCTTCCTAAACACCTCCAAGGATGTCAACACCACCACCTCCCTGGGCAGCACATTCCAATGGCCAATCTTTCTTGCTGGGAAGAACTTTCTCCTCACTTCCAGCCTAAACCTCCCCTGGCACAGCTTGAGACTGTGTCCTCTTGTTCTGGTGCTGCTTGCCTGGGAGAAGAGACCAACCCCCACCTGACTACAATCTCTCTTCAGGGAGTTATAGAGAGCATGAAGGTCTCTCCTGAGCCTCCTCTTCTCCAGGCTAAGCAACCCCAGCTCCCTCAGCCTCTCCTCACAGGGCTGTGCTCCAGACCCCTCCCCAGCTTTGTTGCCCTTCTCTGGACACCTTCCAGCAGCTCAACATCTTTCCTAAGCTGAGGGGCCCAGAACTGGACACCGGACTCAAGGTGTGGCCTAACCAGTGCTGAGCACAGGGCACAATGACTTCCCTGCTCCTGCTGGCCACACTGTTCCTGATGCAGGCCAGGATGCCATTGGGCCTCTTGGCCCCCTGGGCACACTGCAGGCTCATGTTCAGCTTCTGTCACCCAGTCCCCCCAGGTCCCTCTCTATTTGACAGCTTTCAGCCACGCTGCCCCCAGCCTGTAGCACTGCCTGGGGTTGCTGTGGCCAATGTGCAGCACCTGGCACTTGGATGTCTTCAATCTCCTGCCCTTGGCCTCTGCCCATCTGTCCAGCCTGTCGAGGTCCCTCTGCAGAGCTCTCCTACCTTCCAGCAGATCAACTCCTGCCCCCAGATTGGTGTCATCTGCAAACTTGCTGATGATGGACTCCATCCCCTCCTCCATATCAAATAAAGATATTGAACATGATGGGGCCCAGCACTGATCCCTGGGGGACACCACTAGGAACTGGCTGCCAACTGACAGTGGCACCATTCCCCAGCCAGCCAAAGCCAGAAGCTAGGATCTGCCGGAGCAGAGGAAGGAAAAAGAGACAACATTAGGTTATGTCAGTAGTCAGAGGAAAGGGAGAAACAGAGTTGGGGTTGCTCAGACTGGAGAAGAGAAGGTGTCCTGGAGATCTTCTTGTGGCTTTCCAGTATCTGGAGGGGGCTGGGGAGGGACTTTTGAGGGTTTCAGGGAGTGATAGGGCTGGGGAGAATGGAGCAAAACTAGAAGTGGGGAGATTGAGATTGGATGTGAGGAAGAAGTTGTTGCCCATGAGGGTGGTGTGAGCCTGGCACAGGTAGCCCAGGGAGGTGGTGGAAGCCTCCTGCCTGGAGGTGTTTGCAGCCAGGCTGGATGTGGATGTGAGCAACCTGCTGTAGTGTGAGGTGTCCCTGCCCATGGCAGGTAGGGCTGGAACTGGCTGAGCCTTGAGGTCCCTTCCAACCCTGACAATCCATGATTGTGTGATGCCTGGTGTTCTCCTTCCTGGAGATCTGAACTCACCAGTGCTGCTATGCAAATAGTTATGAGAGAAGAATGTGCCTACTTGTCTTCCATTTGCACCTCCACACTGACCAGCTCTGAAGAGGCTCCAGGACCCCCTGTCACAAGGACAATAACCAGCAGGCTGAGCCCAGGCAGGGAGGTGATGTGAGTATTGCCAGGGCAAAGCATAGCCCGATATGGATAGAGAAACAGAAGGCTTAATGTTGAGGAGAGTTACTCTTATTTCTTCAGCTCTTCCTGTGAGGGAAAGGTGGCACAATCCATCCCCCCAAAAATGAGACAGCTTTTGCTGTGTTCTGCACAGCAGGAGAGCACTGAGAAGCAGGGCAAGCAGGGCCCCTCTCAGCATGTGCTGCAGCTGCCCGGGAGCAGCATGCTCCGCGCTCTGCAGGTGCTCAGCTAACGCTTAGAGGATCCCTGCTCAGCTCCAATCCACCTGAATATGGAAGATTTGTGCTGTTTTCCCTCTCTGGGGACAGGGCTTACAGCAGCTCCTGCTCTCCACAGCTCTTCAGCTTTGTAGCTCTCAGCACAGCTCCTCCTCTTCACTCCAGCACAATAGGGGACTCAAGGAAAGAAGCAAAGGCCACCAAAGCTGCTAGGAATGGCACTAATCAGGAAGGGCTGCTGAGCTCAGTGCTCACTCAGCACTCAGTAGGGCACAACCACTGAGACCAACTCAGATCAGTCCCAGCAGAAAGGATGCTGGCAAAGAATAGAAAAAGGTTAAATTATTGTTTTCACTGGTATTGGCAGGATGATGCTCAAATCCTTTGGTGATGGGAGCTTCTCTCATTAAACAACACTAAACACAGGCTCACAGGATGTCAGGGGTTGGAAGGGACCTCTGGGGATATTCCTGTCCAATCCCCCTGCCAGAGCAGGAGCATAGAATCCAGCACAGGTCACACAGAACACATCCAGACAGGGCTGCAAAGGCTCCACACAAGGAGACTCCACAACCTCTCTGGGCAGCCTGCTCCAGGCCTCTGGCACCCTCACAGGGAAGAAGTTCCTCCTCATGTTGAGCTGGAACCTCCTCTGCTGGAGTTTCCACCCATTGCCCTTGGCCTATCCCAGGGTACAACTGAGCAGAGCCTGTCCCCTCCCTCTTGACCCCCAGCCCTCAGGTATTCATTTATTAAATCCCCCTCAGTCTTCTCCTCTGCAGACCACACAGCCCCAGGGCCCTCAGCCTCTCCTCATAGAACATGTGCACTCCCCCTGAGAATACCAAAGCCAATGGTGAGAGAGACTGGGATTTAAATTAGCTGTCTAATTCCTCCTGTTCCCTGATTTGCCTGGTTCAAGATGCTGCCCAGGCTTTCAGAGTGCTTCCAGCCCAACTTCATGACCAAGCAATGCTGTCTTGTCAGGTTATAGCTCATCATGAGAGCTGCAGGAGCTGCCCATGACCTCAGCCCTTTACAGTGAGGGTGGTGAGACACTGGAGCAGGTTGCCCAGGATGGCTGCCTCCTCCCTGGAGGTGCTCAAGGCCAGGCTGGATGATGTTTTATTTAGGTTCCCTATATATTACCGATAAACCCTGGGTAGGATTTCTTTAGGGCAAGATTTCTGCCTGCACCTGGTACTCCATGGTGCCATTCTCCCTCACCAGTTATTAGCATGTCAGTACCTGAAGGGAGGCTACAAGAATGCTGGGGAGGGACTTTTAACAAGGGCTTGTAGTGATGGGGCAAGGGAAATAGAGTGAAGCTTGAGGAGGGGAGATTGAGACTGGATATTAGCAAGAAATTCCTTTCAGTGAGGGTGGTGAGAGACAGGAACAGGCTGCCCAGGGAGGCTGTGGCTGCCTCCTCTCTGGAGAGGTTCAGGGCCAGGCTGTGTGAGGCCTTGAGCAGCCTGGGCTGGTGGGAGGACAGGAAAGACAATCCAGGAAACTTAAAACAAGTGAGCCTGACATTAGTCCCTGGGAAGGGGATGGAGGGGAAGCTGATGGAGGGGAAGGATCAGTGCTGGGCCCCATCCTGTTCAATATCTATATTGATGATCTGGAGGAGGGCATTGAGTCCATCAGCAGTACATTTGCATCTGACACCAAGCTGGGGGCAGGAGTTGATCTGCTGGAGGGCAGAGAGGCTTTGCAGAGGGACCTCGCCAGGCTGGACAGATGGGCAGAGGCCAAGGGCAGGAGATTGAACACATCCAAGTGCCAGGTGCTGCACATTGGCCACAGCAACCCCAGGCAGTGCCACAGGCTGGGGGCAGAGTGGCTGAGAGCAGCCAGGCAGAGAGGGACCTGGGGGTGCGGGTCGATGGTAGGCTGAACATGAGCCTGCAGTGTGCCCAGGGGGCCAAGAGGCCCAATGGCATCCTGGCCTGCACCAGGAAGAGTGTGGCCAGCAGGAGCAGGGAGGTCATTGTGCCCCTGTCCACTGCACTGGTTAGGCCACCCCTTGAGTCCTGTGTCCAGTTCTGGGCCCCTCAGTTTAGGAAGGAGGTTGAGACGCTGGAATGTGTCCAGAGAAGGGCAACAAAGCTGGGGAGGGGTCTGGAGCACAGCCCTGTGAGGAGAGGCTGAGGGAGCTGGGGTTCTTAGCCTGGAGAAGAGGAGGCTCAGGGGTGACCTTCTTGCTCTCTCCAACTCCCTGAAGGGAGGTTGTAGACAGGTGGGGGTTGGTCTCTTCTCCCAGGCAGCCAGCACCCGAACAAGAGGACACAGTCTCAGGCTGCACCAGGGGAGGTTTAGGCTGGAGGTTAGGAAGAAGTTCTACACAGAGAGAGTGATTGGCCATTGGGATGTGCTGCCCAGGGAGGTGGTGGAGTCACCCTCATTGGAGGTGTTCAGGAGGAGACTTGATGGGGTGCTTGGTGCCATGGGTTAGTTGTTTAGGTGGTGTTGGATGATAGGTTGGACGCAATGATCTTGAAGGTCTCTTCCAACCTGGTCTATTCTATTCTATTCTATTCTATTCTATTCTATTCTATTCTATTCTATTCTATTCTATTCTATTCTATTCTATTCTAGTCCAGTCCAGTCCAGTCCAGTCCAGTCCAGTCCATTCTGCTCTCCAAGTGCCTGGTTCCCACTCCACCTAGAAAGCCACACACCTTATGCCAACCCAGTTTCAGGTGTAGCCTACAAACCAGCTCTTCTTCATCCTGCAGCCTTTGCAAACCACCTCTCCATACAGTTTTCCCTCTCTGCAATTCAGCCATGGAAAGAAATAGCAGGATGGCTGGGCAGGGGTTTGGAAAGGTTCTCCTGAACTTTATTGTTTCTTTCCTTCATGGCTCTTCCTTTGCTGTGTTGGTTTTTTTTAGTGGTGGTGGTGGTGGGTTTTGGTTGGTTGGTTTTTTCCCTCCCTCACCTGCTTTATCATCTTATTAAGCAGTATTTTGTTTTGCCTCTGACATGAAGTGCTGATCCTGTGCCAGCCAATCCTTACCATGAAAAGGGAGGACTGGTGGTGCAAATATCCACAACAGTAATGCATTGGATCCAGATTTGACCTCATTGCTTTCCAAGTTTTCAGGTGGGATTGGAATCTCTACCTTCCTGACTAATCCTCATCTCAGCATAAGCTGGCAATGTGCAGTCCAGTCCTGGGCTGCAGGTGGAGGTAAGGGATCCTCCTCAGCTACTCCCCTCCAGTGAGACCCCACCTGCAGCACTCCTTCAGTCCTGGGGCCCCCAGCACAAGAAAGACCTGGAGCTGCTGGAGAGGGTCCAGAGAAGGTCACAGAGATGATCAGAGGGCTGAGAACCTCCCCTGTGGGGCCAGGCTGGGAGAGTTAGGGCTGTTCAGCCTGGAGAAGAGAAGGCTCCAGGGAGACCTCAGAGCAGCCTTGCAGTTACTGAGGGACTCCAGGAGAGGTGGGGAGGGACTTCTTATAAGGGCTGGGAGAGAGGGGACAAGAGGGAATGGACTGAAGCTGGGAGCTGGAATGGGACATGCAGTGACAGGACAAAGGGTAATGGCTTCAAACTGGAAGCAAATGGATTGAGATTAGACATTAAGAGGAAATGCTTCCCCATGAGGGTGGTGAGACACTGGAAAGGGTTGCCCAGAGGAGTTGTGGATGCTCCCTCCGTGGAGCTATTCAGTCTGAATTAGGCCTTGAGTAACCTGGGCTAGGAGGAGCAGTCCCTGCCCATGGCAGGAAGTCAGAACCAAATGATATTGAAGATCCCTTCCAGCCCAAACCACTCTATGATGCTGTGACTCTGTTAGGAGAGCTGCAGTCAGCACTGCTGATGCTCCCACATCAGCATCTCCCACATCAGCATCTCCCACATCAGCATCTCCCACTGCAGCCAGTTTCTCCTTGCCCCATTTCCTTGCTTTCCCTCAGTGCTATTTCTCTCTTAAACACCTTGGGATGACATTAACTTGTCAGTGCTTCACGACTTCACACAAGATGAAGATGAAACACCCTGCGTCTCATGTCACCCCAGCCTTCTCCCACTCCCCCTTGGGCTGCACCTAATACCCAGGAAATCCTTCTTTGGCTGCAAGAAATCTGTGATAAATGAGACAGTTATCATGGGGATAGGAGAGAAAGAGTGAGGGATGATTAACTTCTCAGCTACTTCCACACAGCAATTCTGAAAGGACTGAAGGCTCTGTCTTCTTTTTCTCTATTCTTCTGCAATCGCCTCCAACAGTTTCTCATTTCTGCCTTTCGGATTCAACAAACTGCTTCCTCCTGACTTTATTTACCCATATTTAACAGGCTCACAGGATGTTAGGGGTTGGAAGGGACCTCTGGAGATCTCCCAGTCCAACCCCCTGCCAGAGCAGGAGCAGAGAATCCAGCACAGGGCACACAGGAACACATCCAGACAGGGCTGCAAAGGCTCCACACAAGGAGACTCCACAACCTCTCTGGGCAGCCTGCTCCAGGCCTCTGGGACCCTCACAGGGAAGAAGTTCCTCCTCATGTTGAGCTGGAACCTCCTGTGCTGCAGTTTCCATCCCTTGCTCCTTGTCCTATCACAAGGCCCAGCTGAGCAGAGGCTGTTCTTGTCCCTTCCCTCCTGACCCCCAGCCCTCAGCTATTGAGAGACATTGATCAGATTCCCTTTCAGTCTTCTCTCCAGACTGAACACCCCCAGGGCTCTCAGCCTCTCCTCCCCAGGCACTGCTGCAGTCCCTTCAGCATCCTTGCAGCCCTCCCTTGGACTCACTGCAGCAGATCCCTGTCCCTCCTGAGCTGGGGAGCCCAGAGCTGGATGCAATATTCCAGGGGAGGTCTCAGCAGGGCAGAGCAGAGGGGGAGGAGAACCTCCCTGGCTCTGCTGGACACACTTTTATTTGTGCTGTCTCCTTCACACTGAAAAGTATTGTGTGGCTCTGCCCTCTCTTCTGTCAGGGTCCTGACTAAGATGGGCTTTTTTCACCAAAAGAATTAGCCTGAAGACTATGGATCCTTTCAGAAGGAGATTCATCCTCCCACACCCTTTAGAGTTGTTCATTTCGTTTGCATAATGAGCAGGGAATTGCAGAACCTGTCAGTTATGTGCTGATACCAAAACTTCCTGGAAAATAGGAGTCAGGAGAAATTGCTAGGGACTTCTCAGGCTCTCAGGGAGTGATAGGACTAGGGGGAATGGAATGAAGCTGGAGGTGGGGAGATTGGGGCTGGAGGGGAGGAGGAAGTTCTTCCCCATGAGAGTGGTGAAGCCCTGGAATGGGTTATCCAGGGAGGTGGTTGAGGCCCCGTCCCTGGAGGTGTTTAAGCCCAGGCTGGATGAGGCTGTGGCCAGGCTGATCTAGTGTGGGGTGTCCCTGCCCATGGCAGGGGGTTGGAACTAGATGATCCTTGTGGTCCCTTCCAACCCTGACTGATACTATGATACTACTATAATCTCTGGAGATCCTTCCAACCCCTACCCTTCTGTGATTCTCTGATTTAATGATTCCAATCATGATGAATATCATCATTAAAGATCTCCTTGTGTTGTTCTGGGTGTGCTCTTCTGAATGAGGAAAAGAGGCCTCTCTGATTGCTCCTGATGAGCTCACCTTATGACTTAAAAACCCCCAGGCATGAGGCTTCCACCTCCTCCCTGGGCAACCTGTGCCAGGCTCTCACCACCCTCATGGGGAACAACTTCTTCCTAACATCCAATCTCAATCTACCCACTTCCAGTTTTGCTCTGTCCCCTCCAGTCCTATCATTCCCTGATACCCTCAAAGTCCCTCCCACCTGCCCGGGGAGGTGGTGGAGTCACCATCACTGGAGGTGTTCAGGAGGAGACTTGATGGGGTGCTTGGTCCCATGGGTTAGTTGATTAGGTGGGTTGGATTGGTTGATGGGTTGGATGTGATGATCTTGAAGGTCTCTTCCAACCTGGTGTATTGTATTGTATTATTGTAGATCAGGCTGGCCAAAGCCTCATCCAGCCAGGTCCCCTCCAACCCCTAACATTCTGTGGTTCTGTGAAAACCAACCCAACCCAACCAACCAAAAAAGTGCATTTGAAATGAGAACTGTGCTGGAGAGAACCCATCTGGACTTGAGGTTACTTCTGTGTACTATTTGGGTGGCACAAAGGGAAACGGATCTGAAAGCAAGCTGGCCCTCCCCAGACCAACCCAAACCGTCACACAGCGATTGAAACAAATGCCAGGAGCATCCTGCTGCAATTATTTCAGGTGTTTTGTTTCCATCTGTGTGCTCAGCTGCTAATCAGCCACTCATTAATCTCCACTATCTCTGTATGTCACCTCCATGCATCTTAAACAGATGAATAAACAAGCTAAATTGAAATGTAATGGGTTTGGGTGATCTGTTTCTTGTAAAATTAAACAAAATTAGGCCTAGCCTGCCAGTTTCCATGGGGGGATATAAATGAGCATGGAGCTCATCACGAAGCTCTTGGAGCTCAACCCACTCAGGAGGTGTCCAAAGTTGGGTTGTGCCTAAATTTGCAAATCACCTCTTCTTGGGAGTCAGCTCCAGCCTGAACAGCTTCAGGCACACCTGCTGGGGAGAGGAGCTTCCACCAAGAGCAGACACACATTTAGCTTGGAGAGGAGGAGCCTGAGTGGTGACCTCATTGCTGGTGCTAAAGCTGTGCAGGGTGATGCCCAGAGGCTGGTGCTAAAGCTGTACAGGGTGATGCCCAGAGGCTGGTGCTAAAGCTGTGCAGGGTGATGCCCAGAGGCTGGAGCCAGGCTCTGCTGGGGGATGCCCAATGCCAGCACAAGGGGCAGTGGTGGAAGCTGAGGCAGAGGAAGTGCCATGGGAACAGGAGGAAGAAATTTTTCCTGTGAGAGTGACAGAGCCCTGGAAGAGGCTGCCCAGGGGGGTTGTGGAGTCTCCTTGTCTGGAGGCTTTCCAACCCCAGCTGGATGTGTTCCTGTGTGACCTGCTCTGGGTCACCCTGCTCTGGCAGGGGGTTGGACTGGCTGAGCTTTGGAGGTTCCTTCCAGCCCCTGACATTCTGTGACTCTGTAACACAGCAACTCCCAAGCAGCTAACACATTGTGGGAACTTCTCCACGATTCTCGCAGCTCTGCTGAAACACAGAAAGGTGTGGAACAGGCCTGGGGCTGTAGAGTTTTGGGTCATGGTTTAAGTCATTGACTCTGAACTTGGAATAAAAAGCCAACAGTTAAATCAGTCATTCAGAGAATGGTTTGGGTTGGAAGGGACCTTAAACATCATCCAGTTCCAACCCCCTGCCATGGAAGGTCCACTAGATTAGGTTTTTCAAGGCCTCATCCAACCTGGCCTTGAATACCTCCAGAGAGAGGCCATCCATGACCTCCCTGGGCAACCTGTTCCAGGGTCTCACCACCCTCACTGTCAAGAATTTCTTCCTAATCTCCAGTCTTCATCTACCCTCCTCAAGATTCAATCCATTCCCTCTCATCCTGTTACTCCCAGCCCTTGTGAAAAAACCCTCCCCAGGTGGAGAAGAGAAGGCTCCAGGAGATCTTGCAGCAGCCTCCCATTACTTGAGGAGTTCCAGGAGAGCTGGGGAGAGACTTTTGACAGGGGCTGGGAGTAACAGGATGAGAGGGAATGAATTGAATTGGGAAGAAGGGTGACTTAAACTGGAGATGAAGAAGAAATTCTTTCCAGTGAGGGTGGTGAGACACTGGCACAGGTTGCCCAGGGAGGCTGTGGATGTCTCCTGCCTGGAGGTGTTCAAGGCCAGGCTGGGTGAGGCCTTGAGCAGCCTGGGCTGGTGGGAGGTGGTTGGAAATGTAATCCCTTGCAATCCAAACCATTCTATGTCTCTATGAATCCTAGAGACCTTTTCTACCCTTAATGATTCTCTGATTTGATGATTCTATGACTCTGTTATATTTGCTCTTTCTAGTGACAAGCAAGCAACTTGTACTTTGGACCTATCATATGATACTCTGATTTTTCTTCTTGGCATTAGATTTGATCTGATTTTATTCTTGGCATTCTTGGCTGAGGGAGCTGGGGTTGCTTAGCCTGGAGAAGAGGAGGCTCAGGGGAGACCTCATTGCTCTCTCCAACTACCTGAAGGGAAGTAGTACACAGGAGGGGGTTGGTCTCTTCTCCCAGGCAACCAGCACCAGAACAAGAGGACACAGTCTCAAGATGAGCCAGGGAAAGTTGAGGCTGGAGGTGAGGAGAAAGTTCTTCCCAGAAAGAGAGATTGGCCATTGGAATGTGCTGCCCAGGGAGGTGGTGGAGTCACCATCCCTGGAAGTGTTTAAAAAAGGCTTGGATGTGTCATTTGGAGCCATGGTGTAGTTGTCAGGAGATATTGGTAGACAGGTTGGACTTGATGATCTCTGAGGTCTTCTCCATCTTTATTGATTCTATGATTCTATGAATCATTGAAGATGGAAAAGACCTGAAGATGGACTCCAAGATCCTTGAGTCCAACTATAACCCAGCTACCATGACCACTAAAGTAGGTCCTGAAGCACTACATCTACACTCTTCTTGAACACCTCCAGGGATAGTGACTCTACCACCTTCCTAGTTATGGTTAGGATGTCCCTGGCCAGCCTCCTGCAATGTCTCACCACTCTCTCAGTAAAGTTTTTCCTAATGTCCAATCCAAGCCTCCCCTGGCACAACTTCAACTAGGTACAACATAAATCAATAAATCTTCAGTTTTATGCTTATACCAGGCCTGTTTCCAACTAGAACTAGAGCTGAATTCTCCAGGTTTCATGAGAACATGGATACCTTCCCAGTGCTCATAGTTAGCAAACATTCTGACACCAGTAGTAGGACATTCAGGTAGCAATGGCCATGAGCACTGTGCTAGAAAACCAATACACCAAGTTGGAAGAGACCTTCAAGATCATCACGTCCAACCCATCAACCAGTACAACCCACCTAAACAACTAACCCATGGCACCAAGCACCCCATCAAGTCTCCTCCTGAACACCTCCAGGGATGGTGACTCCACCACTTCCCTGGGCAGCACATTCCAATGGGCAATCACTCTCTCTGTGTAGAACTTCTTCCTAACCTCCAGCCTAAACCTCCCCTGGTGCAGCCTGAGACTGTGTCCTCTTGTTCTGGTGCTGCTTGCCTGGGAGAAGAGACCAACCTCTGCCTAGCTACAACCTCCCTTCAGGTAGTTGGAGAGAGCAAGAAGGTCTCCCCTGAGTCTCCTCTTCTCCAGGCTAAGCAACCCCAGCTCCCTTAGCCTCTCCTCATAGGGCTTGTGTTCCAAACCCCTCACCAAGAGATATTGCAACAGATATATTGAAGTAAGATTGTTGTAAGAGACTCAATCTTATCTCACTGGGTGTGAATCAACAAAGGTAGAATCACCTTTGCTCCTCGCCCAGACAGTAGCTGCCAAGGTGGGGGATGGGGAGCAGGCACCACTGGATAAGGTCTCTCTGGCATGTGCATAGGGAAGATCATCTCTGCCCATCAGCTACCCTGGGAAGGGAGGATGGTGAAGAGGACAAAGGATTCACCACCTGGACACATGCCTAAAACAGTCCTGTGACTGAAGAACTGTATCAAAGACCTGAGCAATGCCTGCTCAGGGGGAGAAAATGGAGAAGCAAATGCCAGGAGAGAAAAGGAGAGAGACAGGAGAGAAGACATCACCATGGAGCCTGGAGGCAGCAGACCAGGAGGAAGCCTCTCTCTATGTCCTAATTCCACCTGCTGCAACTCCTGGAGCTGAAGAGGCTGCTCAGAGAAGGACTTGGACTTGGAGTTTGGGATCTCTCCCTCCCCTCCTCTAGCAGAGGACAGCACAGCCAAGAAGGATGACCTCTCCTCCACAGACCCAAACTGACTTGGGGGGTGGGGGGTGGAAATGTAATTCCTTTCCTCTTCTCTTTCCCTCTTCTCCCTCTCTCTCTCTGCTTTCCCCCCCCCCCCCCCCCCTCTCTCCCTTCTTCTGTTCCATCCACTTTATTCTGTTAATAAATAGCCTCAAGGGCTGTTGATGTTTTGGCCTCATTTGTGCCTCTGATTTCATAACAGGGCAGCAGTCAAAAGAGCTGAGTCTATTTCCCTCTCCAGACCAAGAGAGATGTTTACCCAAGCTGGAAAATTCTTTGGTTTTGGACCTCCCTTCTGTCTTGTTAAGACAATGATTTGATAGATCAAAAATGAATCCGTGGTGCTAAACCCACAGGATGTTGTGAATTATTTGTGGTTTGGACCTGAAGCAATCCCAGCTGAACAGCAATGGATCTGCCTCTGCTTCTGCGTGAGCTTCAGTGTTGTTTGCCTCAAGCCTTGAGAGTGGTTTTAGAGGGAGAGTGAATAGGCAGGAGTACAAATCTGACAGTTCAACTCCATCCTCCTGGAGGGTTTTTTCCAGACAAAATGATTCTATTCTTCTATTGTTCTATGGTGTAGATACACAAAGGATGAACTCTTACTCTGAGCAGAAGAATATGGATCTCTTGGAGAAGGTCCTGAGGATTCCACAGAGATATCAAAGGTCTGGAGAACCTCTTCTATTAGGGACAGGCTGAGAGAATTCAGGTTGTTGAGCCTGGAGAAAAAGAAAGCTGCAGAGAAACCTTACAGCAGCCTTCCAGTACCTGAAGGAGACTACAGGAGACTTGGAGAGGGACTTTTGACAAGAGCTTGGAGTGATAGGATGAGGAGCAATGGCTTTGAATAGAGCAGGGAAGATTTATACTAGACATTAGGAAGTTCTTTACTATGAGAATGGTGAGACACTGGAATGGGTTACCCAGAGCAGCTGTGGATGCCTCATCCCTGGAAATGTCTCATCAGGCTGGATGAGGCCTTGAGTGACCTGGTGGGAGGTGTCCCTGCCCATGGCAAGGGGCTTGGAATTGGATGGTCTTTCAGGTCCCTTTCAACTCAAACCATTCTGATTCTGTGGAGATGATAAAAATACCCAAGGACTTTAAATGCCTCTCACAGCTCAGTAGCTGTTGCTCATCTTCTTGCCTTTTCCATCATGCAAGACAATCTGTAGACCTGAGGTGCGTTTGCCACCTCAGGTCTATTTGGTACCTGTTGTGTTCAGACCTGAAGAGCTCTGCCTTAGACCTTTGGACAATCACAAAGTGCTAAACCATCCCTGTCCCTGCTCCCTTGTGTGGTAGCAGAGATGAAGCTCCAAAGGGGAAAAAGAGAGCCCGGAAGGGAAGCCACAGCAGAAATGCTGCAGGGCACCTGCACCTGTAGAAGACCATGAGATGCAGTTCCCTGTGCCTTGACCTCTCAGGCCTTTTAGTCTGGAGCTCATGGCTTTATTTGTTGGGGGTTTTTTGCTTGTTTTTTTGGGTTGGGTTGGGTTGGTTGGGTTGGGGTTGGTTGGGTTGGGTTGGTTAGATTGGGTCAGGTTCATTTGGGTTGGGTTGGGTTTGGTTTGGTTGGGTTTCATTGGGTTGGGTTGGTTAGATTGGGTTGGGTTGGTTTGGGTTGGGTTGGGTTTGGTTTGATTTGATTGGGTTGGGTTGGGTTGGGTTTGGTTGGATTTGGTTGGGTTGGTTGGGTTGGGTTTGGTTGGGTTGGTTGGGTTGGGTTGGTTAGATTGGGTTGGGTTGGTTTTGTTTGGGTTGGGTTTCATTGGGTTTCATTGGGTTGGGTTTGGTTGGGTTGGTTGGTTTGGGTTTGGCTGGGTTTGGTTGGGTTGGTTGGGTTTGGTTGGGTTGGTTAGATTGGGTTGGGTTGGTTTTGTTTGGGTTGGGTTTCATTGGGATGGGTTTGGTTGGGTTGGGTTGGTTGGGTTTGGTTGGGTTTGGTTGGGTTTGGTTGGGTTGGGTTGGTTGAGTTTGGTTGGGTTGGTTGGGTTGGGTTGGTTTTGTTTGGGTTGGGTTTCATTGGGTTGGGTTTCATTGGGTTGGGTTGGTTAGATTGGGTTGGGTTGGGTTGGGTTGGGTTTTGGGTTGGGTTTGGTTGGATTTGGTTGGGTTGGGTTGGGTTGGGTTTGGTTGGATTTGGTTGGGTTGGTTGGGTTGGGTTTGGTTGGGTTGGTTGGCTTGGGTTGGTTAGATTGGGTTGGGTTGGTTTTGTTTGGGTTGGGTTTCATTGGGTTTCATTGGGTTGGGTTTGGTTGGGTTGGTTGGTTTGGGTTTGGCTGGGTTTGGTTGGGTTGGTTAGATTGGGTTTGGTTGGGTTGGTTAGATTGGGTTGGGTTGGTTTTGTTTGGGTTGGGTTTCATTGGGTTGGGTTTGGTTGGGTTGGGTTGGTTGGGTTTGGTTGGGTTTGGTTGGGTTGGTTGAGTTTGGTTGGGTTGGTTGGGTTGGTTGGGTTGGGTTGGTTTTGTTTGGGTTGGGTTTCATTGGGTTGGGTTTCATTGGGTTGGGTTGGTTAGATTGGGTTGGGTTGGGTTGGTTTGGGTTGGGTTGGGTTGGGTTGGGTTTGGTTGGATGTGGTTGGGTTGGGTTGGGTTTGGTTGGATTTGGTTGGGTTGGTTGGGTTGGGTTTGGTTGGGTTGGTTGGGTTGGGTTGGTTAGATTGGGTTGGGTTGGTTTTGTTTGGGTTGGGTTTCATTGGGTTTCATTGGGTTGGGTTTGGTTGGGTTGGTTGGTTTGGGTTTGGCTGGGTTTGGTTGGGTTGGTTAGATTGGGTTTGGTTGGGTTGGTTAGATTGGGTTGGGTTGGTTTTGTTTGGGTTGGGTTTCATTGGGTTGGGTTTGGTTGGGTTTGGTTGGGTTGGTTGGGTTTGGTTGGGTTTGGTTGGGTTGGTTGAGTTTGGTTGGGTTGGTTTTGGTTTTGTTTGGGTTGGGTTTTGGGTTGGGTTTCATTGGGTTGGGTTTCATTGGGTTGGGTTGGTTAGACTGGGTTGGGTTGGGTGGGGCTTGGTTGGGTTGGGTTTGGTTGGGTTTGGTGGGGTTTGGTTGGGTTTGGTTGGGTTTGGTTTGGTTGGGTTTGGTTGGGTTGGTTGGGTTGGTTTTGTTTGGGTTGGGTTTCATTGGGTTGGGTTGGGTAGATTGGGTTGGTTTGGTTTTGTTTGGGTTGGGTTATGCTGGGTTTCACTGGGTTGGGTTGGTTAGATTGGGTTGGTGTGGTTTGGGTTGAGTTTGGTTGGGTGGGTTGAGTTTGGTTGGGTGGGTTGGGTTGGTTAGATTGGGTTGGGTTGGGTTGGGTTATGTTGGGTTTCACTGGGTTGGATTGGTTAGATTGGGTTGGTATGGTTTAGGTTGAGTTTGGTTGGGTTGGTTGGGTTGGGGGGGTTTGTTTGTGTTCTTTGTGTTCTTTGTTTTGAGTTGTGCCATTTTGGGTTTGGTGGTTTGGGTTTTTGTTGGGTTGTTTCGTTTGTTTCAGAGAATCATATCCCCTCTGCAGGCAGCAGGGACATCCTCCACCAGCTCAGGTTGCCCAGAGCCTTGTCAAGCCTAACCTTTAACACCTCCATGGATAGGGCCTCAACTAGCTCCCTGTTCCAGTGTTCCACCACCCTCATGATGCAGAACACTGTTCTTAGCATCCAGAACTTGCCCTTGGCATCTTCTCTGCCCTCTCTTCTGTCCACATGCAGCTCTCCCAGGGCTCCAAACTGTTCAGTGATGGCTTTCTGTGAAACTAACTGCGAGTCACAGGGGCACACAGGAGTGTGCTCAAGACAAGAAGCAAATACAGCTGAGAAGTACAGGGCAGGGGGAGAAAATCAAGAAGGAGAAACTGTGTTGGGGAAAAACAAGGCATTTAAAATTAGAAGTGTGAATTAGGAAATCCATCTGGCCTTAAATCCCTGGAAGCTTAAGAGCTGCTTTGCCTTTTACAGCAAAGCTGTTGGGCAATCTCCATGGAGACTGTGTGGATGGAGGTTTTGCTTCTCCTGCCTTGCAGTGCAGGATCCCAGCCTGGAACCCACGTGTCAGCTCAGGGGAAAGGTTTCCCCTCTGCCACTGCCACCTCCTGTCCTCATTCACTCTGCATCTACACTGCAGTGCTTGCTGGCTCTGTGCTGTCTCCCATCAAGTCAGCAAAGCAGCAGCTGGTTGGTATCAGCAGGCTGGACAGAGCAGCCACCCTATCCGGATGTGGTGCTCAGATGTGGCTCCTCCCCACCCCACAGCTCCCTCCCCACAGCTAGGACATGGCTTTGGGGAGATTTGGGCTCTGTGTGTGTAGGGGGGTGTCTCCCATGGATGCCCCCTCACCCAGCCATACACAGAGCTATCACTGATGTGAGCACAGAACCACAGCATGTCAGGTTGGAAGGGATCCCAAGGATCATCTGGTCCAAACTCTTTAGATAACAGCAGAGTTGAAATGAGCTGGTCCAGCACTCTGTCAAGTGTAGAGGAATCCACTGCTTCCCCTGGGAGATAATTCCAATGCCTGACTGTTCTCATGGTCTCTCTCAGCCTCCTCTTTGAGCTGTCAGTCTTCCACGTGGCACACACCATCAGGAAACCACCTGAAAACTGAGTCTGAAAGCAAAACCCAGTGTGGTGGTGTGAGAGACTAAAGCTTGTCTCTCCTGGTGTGACTCAACAAAGACAAAATCCCTTGCTGCTTGCCCAGACAATAGCTGATGTGTGTTGGGCAGAGCCACTGGAAGGACTCTTGGAAGGTGCAAAGATAACATTGCTCACGGGACTGCAGCTGGCCTACAGCAATGGCCCAAGGGCCCAGCCAGCACACCTGCAGGACAGGATCATTTCCAGCCATCAGATACCCTGGAAAGGGAGGATGGTGAGACAATGGATGGTGAGACCACCTGTTTCCTGATGTGTAATGAGTGTGTGGGCAGGTAGATGGAGAAAGAGGAGGCAGAGGCTTCCCCCTCCATCCAGACCCCTGCCCAAACACACAGGAATACACAGAAAGATTTCCTGGGGAACGATCCCTGGATACTTACCTAATGATGACTTCCTGACCCCTGAATTCCTGAGGGACAATACTTGGACACATAGCTAAGGACTAAAAAACTGTATAAAAGACTTGAGCAGCTACTGGCTCAGCAGAAGAAAACTGCAGAAGAAAAACAGAGAACTAAAAACACAGATGAAGGAAAACACAGGAGAAGGACAATGCTGCTGAGAAGGAAAGCAGGAGAGAAGGACACAGTCTCAAGCTGCACCAGGGGAAGTTTAGGCTGGAGGTGAGGAGCAAGTTCTTCACTGAGAGAGTCATTCGCCATTGGAATGTGCTGCCCAGGGAGGTGGTGGAGTCACCATCCCTGGAGGTGTTCAAGAGGGGATTGGATGTGGCACTTGGTGCCATGGTCTAGCCATGGGGTCTGTGGTGACAGGTTGGACTCGATGATCTTTGAGGTCTTTTCCAACCTTAGTGATACTGTGAGACTGTGTGACTGTGACAAGCCTGGGGCAATGCTGCTCCGAAGAAAAGAGGCCATGGAGCCTGGAAGAAGCAAACTGAACCCTCTCTACATGTCCTAAGTTCCACCTGCTGCAACTCATAGAGCTGAAGAGGCTGCCCCCAGGACCTCATCCCTTCTACAGCCAAAGCCTCAGCAGCCTTCCTCTACAGACCCAACATCTCCTGCAGCACCTTTCCTCCACAGACTCAAACTGTCTTGGGGGGTGAGGGGTGTGGTAATATAATTCCTTTCCTCTTTTCCTCTCTTCTCTATTTTCTCTCTCTCCCCTTCTGATCCATCCACTTTATTTATGTAATCAATAGCCCAGCTGTTGACATTTTGGCCTGGTTTGTGCCTCTCATTTCACCACACAGGAATATTCAAAAGAGCTGAGGCTCTTTCCCTCTCCGGACCGAGAGAGGTGGTTCAGGCTGGGTGCCCCCTGCTGTGCCACACAAGCTGTACCTGCGATAACCCGAGGGTGCAGCCCAGTGGGTGCTCACAGGAAGCTATGTATTCCATCCCATAATGTTCTGCTCCCTATAAAACCATCAGCAGGGTTCTGCACTTCCTCTTTCGTGCCTCACTGCTCCTATGGTGTGCCCCAGGGATCAGTGCTGGGCCCCATGCTCTTCAACAGCTTTATTGATGATCTGGATGAGGGCATTGAGTCCATCAGCAGTAAATTTGCAGATGACACCAAGCTGGGGGCAGGAGTTGATCTGCTGGAGGGCAGAGAGGCTTTGCAGAGGGACCTGGACAGGCTGGACAGATGGGCAGAGGCCAAGGGCAGGAGATTGAACACATCCAAGTGCCAGGTGCTGCACATTGGCCACAGCAACCCCAGGCAGTGCTACAGGCTGGGGTCAGAGTGGCTGAGAGCAGCCAGGCAGAGAGGGACCTGAGGGTGCTGGTTGATGGGAGGCTGAACATGAGCCTGCAGTGTGCCCAGGCAGCCAAGAGGGCCAATGGCATCCTGGCCTGCATCAGGAAGAGTGTGGCCATCAGGAGCAGGGAGGTCATTGTGCCCCTGTCCACTGCACTGGTTAGGCCACACCTTGAGTCCTGTGTCCAGCTCTGGGCCCCTCAGTTTAGGAAGGAGGTTGACTTGCTGGAAGGTGTCCAGAGAAGGGCAACAAAGTTGGTGAGGGGTTTGGAACACAGCCCTGTGAGGAGAGACTGAGGGAGCTGGGGTTGCTTAGCCTGGAGGAGACTGAGGGGCAACCTTCTTGCTCTCTACAACTCCCTGAAGAGAGGTTGTCACCAGGTGGAGGTTGTTCTCTTCTCCCAGGCAGCCAGCACCAGAACAAGAGGACACAGTCTCAGGCTGTGCCAGGGCAGGTTTAGGCTGGAAGTTAGGAAGAAGTTCTACACAGAGAGAGTGATTGCCCATTGGAATGGGCTGCCCAGGGAGGTGGTGGAGTCACCATCACTGGAGGTGCTCAGGAGGAGACTTGCTGGGGTGCTTGGTGCCATGGGTTAGTTGTTGGGTGGGTTGGATTGGTTGATGGGTTGGACGTGATGATCTTGAAGGTCTCTTCTAACCTGGTTTATTGTATTATTGTATTGTATTGTATTGTATTGTATTGTATTGTATTGTATTGTATTGTATTGTCCCTCTCTGGTAATGAAGGGGGAGTCATCTCACGGTCCCTTGGGCCTGGCTAGGCCTAAGGCTGGGAGGAGAAGGGGGAAGGGCAGTCTCAGATCTGGCCAGCTGAGATTAGCCTAACAGTGGAGGGGGGAGGTGAAAAGAAAGAGCCCTGAGGGTTTTGGGTGTACCTTCAGATGGGGAGAGGGAAGGGCTGGGATGCTTCTGGGTATGCTTTGGGATCTCCTTTTGTCACTGTGCTTGTGGTTTCCCGGAGAATATTCACTGCTTTGCCATTTAAACTTTCCACCATTTCTGCAACCTGTTTGTCTGAGTCTCATTTTCTTCTGCCCATGGTGGGAGGGAAGGAGGGATCGGCCCTTCAACCCGTCACAGCCAGACCCATTCAGATGCAATCTGCCTGGGTGGGGATATCAAAGCATTTAAAGGATATCCAGCTCAGATTGTACCTTCTCCTACAACACCTTTGGGAGATAGCTGGAAACCTGATAATATTTTAAAAGTTAAATAAGGAACACTGTACTGCTTGGAAGTGTTACAAACCCAAGCCACCTGTGGCAAAGAGCCTGGTTGGTTGTTAGCACCTGCTTATTTCTTGCCCAATGTGCAAAAGGAACTATTGAGAGGAGGTAATGTGTCAGGCCTCCCGGTAATTAAAACAGCGTTAATGAATGCAGCTGCAGGGTGGTGTCTGGCAAAGGAAATTGGCTTAGAGATTCCGGGGAGAGGAGACTCGAGGAGAGGAGAGGAGACTCGAGGAGAGGAGACTCGAGGAGACTCGAGGAGAGGAGACTCGAGGAGAGGAGAGGAGACTCGGGAGAGGAGAGGAGAGGAGAGGAGAGAGGAGAGGAGAGGAGAGGAGAGGAGAGGAGAGGAGAGGAGAGGAGAGGAGAGGAGAGGAGAGGAGAGGAGAGGGAGAGGAGAGGAGAGGAGAGGAGAGGAGAGGAGAGGAGAGGAGAGGAGAGGAGAGGAGAGGAGAGGAGAGGGAGAGGAGAGGAGAGGAGAGGAGAGGAGAGGAGAGGAGAGGAGAGGAGAGGAGAGAGGAGAAAATTCTTCACAGAAAGAGTTTTTGGCCTTTGGGATGTGCTGCCCAGGGAGGTGGTGGAGTCACCATCACTGGAGGTGTTCAAGAGGGGATTGGATGTGGCACTTGGAGCCATGGTTTAGTTGTCAGGAGGTGTTGGGTGACAGGTTTGACCTGATGATCTTTGAGGTCTTTTCCAATCTTATTGATTCTATGATTTAAAAAGGGACAAACCCCAAAAAAACCCCAAACCAAACCAAAAATGAAAAAGACCCCAAAGCAAACAAATAACAGCAACAAAACCCCACAAACCCAAACCAAAACCAAACACACAAAATACACCAAGGAAAAAGGAAATAAAACAAGCCAACAAAGCAGCAAAATGACACAATCACAGAATACATCAGGTTGGGAGGGACCCTCAAAAGTCATCTGGTCCAACATCCCTGCAGTGAGTAGGGACAGCTCCAGCTAGAGCAGGCTGCTCAGGGCACATCAAATTTGACCTTGAATGTCTCCAGGGTCAGAGCCTCAGCCCCATCCCTGGGCAGCCTGCGCCAGTGTCTCCCCGGCCTCGCCGTGCAGAACTTCCTCCTCATGTCCAACCTAACTCTGCCCTACTCCAGATTCAAACCATTGTCCCTTAGCCTACCCCCATAGCCCCTTCCGAACAGTCCATCCCCAGCCTGAACAGAGGTACCCTCCAGGTCTTCCTGGAGCCTTCTCCAGGCTGAACTTCCAGACTGTCCCCATAGGGAGAGCACCAGAACAAGAGGACACAGTCTTAAGCTGTGCCAGGGGAAGTTCAGGCTGGATCTTAGGAACAAATTCTTCCCAGCAAGAGAGATTGGCCGTGGGGATGTGCTGCCCAGGGAGGTGGTGGAGTCACCATCCCTGGAGGTGTTTAGGAAGAGCCTGGATGAGGCACTTGGTGCCATGGTTGAGTTGATCAGATGGTGTTGGGGGATAGGTTGGACTTGATGATCTCAAAGGTCTTTTCCAACCTGGTCTATTCTATTCCATTCCATTCTATTCTATTCTATTCTATTCTATTCTATTCTATTCTATTCTATTCTATTCTATTCTATTCTATTCCATTCCATTCCATTCCATTCCATTCCATTCCATTCTATTCCATTCCATTCCATTCATAGTGGAGCTGCTCCAGCCCTCTGATCAGCTTCATGGCTTCCTGCGGACTCTCTCCATCAGGTCCATGTCTCTGTTGTGTCCCCAGAGCTGGACACAGCACTGCAGGTGAGGTCTCCCCAGAGCAGAGCAGAGAGGCAGAATCATGCTGGTCATGCAGTAAATGGAGTAAAGGGAGTGCAAAGTGTTTATCTTTCTAGAGAAAAGGGCTTTTAAAACAGCCACCATTAACAACCTGAGGAGCTGGAAGCCTCCAAGAGAGAGCTGTGCTGAGCTCTCCCCACCAAAAGTGCTGCACCAGTGAGATCAGTGAGAGCAAGGACGTGGCTTTCTGATTGAATTAAGGGACATTTCCTCAGCACTGCAGTGGCAAAGCACTGCAGGCAAATGAGGTTAGCATTTTCTATTGCAGATAATCTTCTGAGAGACACAGGAGCAGATTGCCTTTGGCAGGAAATATTGCAGAGGAAAACGTCTTTAGCTGCTGCTGCATTTACACGTTTGGGGGAGCTTTTCTCCCTGCTGTTTGAGTACACACACCACCACAGGCTGTGATTGTCCCAGGCCACGTTCAGAAGGCAATGAGTCCACAGGACAGAAGAGTTTTCATAGTATCACAGTACCACAGAATCCCAAAACATTAGAGGTTGGAAGGGACCTCCAGAGATCACAGTATCACAGTCTCACAGTATCACTAAGGTTGGAAGAGACCTCGAAGATCATCGAGTCCAACCTGTCACCACAGACCTCATGACTAGGCCATGGCACCAAGTGCCACATCCAGTCCCCTCTTGAACACCTCCAGGGATGGTGACTCCACCACCTCCCTGGGCAGCACATCCCAATGGCTAACAACTCTCTCAGTGAAGAACTTTCTCCTCACCTCCAGCCTAAACTTCCCCTGGCACAGCTCGAGACTGTGTCCCCTTGTTCTGGTGCTGGTTGATAGAGAGAAGAGGCCAACCCCAGTCATCCAGTCCAAGCCCCCTGCCAGAGCAGCATCACCCAGGGTAGTCCACACAGGAATGCATCCAGGTGGGTTTTGAGTCTGTCCAGAGAAGAAGACTCCACAACCTCCCTGGGGAGCCTGTTCCAGGTCTCTGTCACCCTCACTGTAAAGAAGTTTCTCCTCATGTTGAGGTGAATCCTCCTCTGTTCAAGTTTGTCTCCATTGTTCCTTGGCTTATTGCTGTGCAGCACCCAAAAGAGCTTGGCACCCTCCATTTACCCCCACCCCTCAGGTACTGATAGACTTTGATCAGATCCCTTCTCAGTCTTCTCTTCTCAAGACTAAACATTTTGCAGTGCTGGAGTCCATAAACCAAGGCAGCAAACCTGCCCTCTTTGGTGTCAAGGGAAGAGTTTCCAGGGCAAGAGTCTTCCCATTTTTGCAGCCTCTGATTGATTACACTCAGTGCATTTGGTGATGACACTAAGCTGGGAGGCAGTGTTGAACTGCTTGAGTGTAGGAAGGTTCTGCAGAGGGACCTGGCCAGGCTGGATCTATGGGGCAAGGTCAGCGGGATGAAGCTCAACAAGGCCAAGTGCTGGGTCCTGCACTTGGGTCACAGCAACTCCATAAATGTTCCAGGCCTAGGGCAGAGAGGCTGGAAAGCTGCACAGAAGAGAAAGACCTGGAGGTGTTGCTTGACAGCAGCTGAAGATGAGCCAGGGGGTGCCCAGGGGGCCAAGAAGGCCACCAGCAGCCTGGCCTGGAGCAGCAGTGCTGTGGGCAGCAGGAGCAGGGCAGGGATTGTGCCCCTGGGCTCAGCACTGGGGAGGCCACAGCTTGAGGGCTGGGTTCAGGTTTGGGCTCCTCACTCCCAGAAGGACATTGAGGAGCTGGAGCAGGTTCAGAGAAGGGCAACAGAGCTGGGGAAGGGTCTGAGAAGAGGGCTGGGGAGGAGCAGCTGAGGGAGCTGGGGGGTTTGGTGTGGAGCAGAGGAGGCTGAGGGAGACCTCCTTGCTCTCTACCATTCCCAGGCGGGGGTTGGTCTCTTCCCCCTAGTAACAAGCTACAGAACCTGCAGTTCTATGATTCTACAATTTCCTCCTGCTTTCCCCCTAATCCTCACTGGAGTTAGCACACTACAGGTGAAGCCTGCACCTGCAGACTTGCTGAGGCTGCCCTCAATCCCCAATGTGTATGAAGTATGAAAAAGCAACGACAGGAGAAGGTGATTCCATCTTCCTTATGTAACAGAAGAATTCAACAGGCAGCGTGGATGCCTCTCTCCACCTGGTTTCACATTGCTTCCAGGTCCAGAACCCTATGTAAACTATTCAGGCACGTTTGAGTAACCTCTTCTCCCCATCATAGTCCATGGGGAATGTAGAAGACAATTTAGGGTTGATCCCAAACCAAGTCAGAGCCAAGTGCTAAGCTAAATGTAAATTACTGAAGTAGATATGTTAGAAAAGTCACAGAGTGAATGTATTCAGTTGTAGGACTTGGTTCCATGTCACTTTAAAAGGACCTCATTCCAACCTCACACACCCTAAAGTGCTTGGAGAAGAATACTCAGTTTTGCAGAGAATCATAGAAACACAGGAAACCTCCAGAGCTCACCCAGCCCACCCCCCTGCCAGAGCAGGGCACCCAGGGCAGGGCACCCAGAACACATCCAGGTGGGGCTGGAAAGGCTCCAGAGCAGGAGACTCCACAACCTCTCTGGGCAGCCTGCTCCCGGCTCCATCAGCCTCACAGCACAGAAGCTTCTCCTCCTGTTGAGCTGGAACCTCCTGGCTTCCAGCTTGTCCCTGTTGCTCCTTGTGCTGTCCCTGTGCCCCACCAAGCAGAGCCTGGCCCCTTCCTCCTGACCCCCAGCCCTCAGCTATTGATAGATGTTGATCAGATCCCCCTTAGCCTTCTCCTCTCCACACTAATCAGCCCCAGGGCTCTCAGTCTCTCTTCACAGAAGAGCTCTTCCTCTCCCTTCAGCATCCTCACAGTCTCCAGTGCACTCTCTCCACGAGATTCCTGTCTCCAAATGGGGAGCTCAAAACTAGGCACAGTAATCCAGCTGTGGCCTTAGCAGGGCAGGCAACAGAGGGAGGAGAACCTCCCTAGACCTGCTGGCCAGACTTGTCTTTTTTCTCCTCTCTCCTCTCCTCCTCTCCTCTCCTCTCCTCCTCTCCTCTCCCTCTCTCTCTCCTCTCCTCTCCTCTCTCCTCTCTCTCCTCTCCTCTCCTCTCCTCTCCTCTCCTCCTCTCTCCTCCTCTCCTCTCCTCTCCTCTCCTCTCCTCTCCTCTCTCTCTCCTCTCCTCTCCTCTCCTCTCCTCTCCTCTCCTCTCCTCTCCTCTCCTCTCCTCTCCTCTCCTCTCCTCTCCTCTCCTCTCCTCTCCTCTCTCTCCTCTCCTCTCCTCCTCTCCTCCCTTCCCCTCCCCTGGCCTTCCCTCTCCATTACATCAAAATAGATTTTGCACTTAGATAATTAAGAAAAAAAGAAGGAAGGAAATGAATATTTTTTTTCTTGAAAAAAGGCAAAAAAGGCAGAAACTCAAAATGTGAAGGGGAAAATGTAACCACTTCAAGCTCTCCCTTTTCCTTCAGCATTTTCTCAGAGTGAATAAAACCTCTCTCTGCATTTCCCCCAAGCCAGGAAATTGTAATGGTAAGAGGAGGAAAAGCTGTGGTGTAGGGTTCTCCTCTGGTACCTCTCACCTTACCAGCTGTGCTTCCACCCTCAGCAAGCCTGCAGATGATACCAAGCTGGGGCAGAGGGACCTCGACCGATGGACAGATGGGCAGAGGCCAACAGGATGGCATTCAACAAGTCCAAGTGCCAGGGGCTGCACTTTGGCCACAGCAACCCCAGGCAGAGCTACAGGCTGGGGGCAGAGTGGCTGAGAGCAGCCAGGCAGAGAGGGACCTGGGGGTGCTGATTGACAGCTGCCTGAACATGAGCCAGCAGTGTGCCCAGGTGGCCAAGAAGGCCAAGGGCATCCTGGCCTGCATCAGGAACAGTGTGGCCAGCAGGAGCAGGGAAGTCATTGTGCCCCTGTACACTGCACTGGTTAGGCCACACCTTGAGTCCTGTGTCCAGTTCTGGGCCCCTCAGTTTAAGAAGGACATTGAGAGACTTGAAGGTATCCAGAGAAGGGCAACAAAGCTGTGGAGGGGTCTGGAGCACAGCCCTGTGAGGAGAGGCTGAGGGAGCTGGGGTTGCTTAGCCTGGAGAAGAGGAGGCTCAGGGAGACCTCATTGCTCTCTCCAACTCCCTGAAAGGAGGTTGTAGCCAGGTGGAGGTTGGTCTCTTCTCCCAGGCCCCCAGCACCAGAACAAGAGGACACAGTCTCAAGCTGCACCAGGGAAAGTTTAGGCTGGAGGTGAGGAGAAAGTTCTTCCCAGCAAGAGTAATTGGCCATTGGGATGTGCTGCCCAGGGAGGTGGTGGAGTCACCGTCCCTGGAGGTGTTCAAGAGGGGACTGGATGTGGCACTTGGAGCCATGGTCTAGTCATGAGGTCTGTGGTGACAGGTTGGACTCGATGATCTTTGAGGTCAGGCAGGGACACCTCACACCACAGCAGGTTGCTCACAGCCACATCCAGCCTGGCTGCAAACACCTCCAGCCAGGAGGCTTCCACCACCTCCCTGAGCAGCCTGTGCCAGGCTCTCACTACCCTCATGGGCAACAACTTCTTCCTCACATCCAGTCTCAATCTCCCCACTTCTAGTTTTGCTCCATGCCCCCCAGTCCTATCACTCCCTGACACCCTCAAAAGTCCCTCCCCAGCTTGCTTGGAAGCCCCTGCAGATACTGGAAGTCTCCTGGGAGCCTTCTCCTCTCCAGCCTGCACAACCCCAACTCCCTCAGTCTGTCCTCACAGCAGAGCAGCTCCAGCCCTCTGCTCCTCCTCGTGGCCCTTCTCTGGTCACCTTCCAGCCCCTCCAGAGCCTTCCTGGCACAGAGGCTGCAGACCTGGACCCAGAGCTGCAGCTGTGGTCTCAGCAGAGCGGAGCAGAGGGGCAGAATCCCCTCCCTGGCCCTGCTGGCCACACTTCTCTTGCTGCAGCCCAGGCTCTGCTTGGCTCTCTGGGCTGCAAGTGCTGACTGCTGGCTCCTCTTGAGCTTCTACTCCCCCAGCACCCCCATGTCCTGTACTACCTGTTGTAGCTGACCCTGCTTAAAGCAACTGTGTTGCACTGATCTCCAGATGCTGCTTCTGAACTGAAAGGTTGTGTGGAGTTTGCTCATAGGCAAGATGCCTAAGGATGAATTCAGAAAATATGATATTGATTGACTTTTGAGGGTGTCAGGGAGGGATAGGCCTGGGGGGGATGGAGCACAACCAGAAGTGGGGAGATTCAGCTTGGATGTTAGGAAGAAGTTGCTCCCCATGAGGGTGGTGAGAGCCTGGCACAGGCTGCCCAGGGAGGTGGTGGAAGCCTCCTGCCTGGAGGTGTTTGCAGCCAGGCTGGATGTGGCTGTGAGCAACCTGCTGTGGTGTGAGGTGTCCCTGCCCATGGCAGGGGTTTGAACTGGCTGAGCCTTGAGGTCCCTTCCAGCCCTGACAGTTCTGTGACTCTATGAATTCAGCAGTTCATGTAAATGATGTTTGGACACAAGTCACCACCTCACCTGGCCTGACAGTTTTAGTGCAGCAAGAGTGGTTCCAAAGAGCATTGGAAGGGAAAGTTTGGTCATGGAACCACTGAACTGGAAGCAGGAATGGTCCCTTAACACTTCCATGCTCTTTGCTGTCTTCTGGGATGTTGGTACTGGAGGCAGCCAAGATTAACTGAAGTGCTCTCAGCCTTTGGCTTCCAAGCACTTTCTCAAAGGTTTTCCAGAACCTGTTAGAATTTGAAGTTGTGAGTGGTTTGGGGTTGGGTTTTTTGGGGCTCTTTGTGGCTCTGGACTTCTTTCTGTCTCCGAGCTGGAGCTGCAGCTATGTGTTAGATGAGCCACAAACATCTTAGCCCCTGCACATTTCCAGTGTAGGATGGATTCAAAGCAGCTGTTGCCTGAGCATGTGCCTGTCTAAAAGGAGCAGTGATAATGCCTCCCTCTCAGAGCTAATGAGCTATTTGGGGAATTGATGGTTGCTATATTTGAGCTGTTGAATCAAACCCATTGTGATTCGCAGGGAGCAGAACATTACATGTTCTGGTAGCCAGATAATAGGAGCTGTACGCTGGGGACTGTTCTGCCTGTCCCCATGCACAGATGTTCTCCTGACAGGAATCACAGGGGAGGAAGGGGGGGCATAAAAATCATCTGCTTCACACAAACACCACGAAATGAATAGGCACAAAGGCCTGAAAAACAATGCTCCTAGGTCCTTGACCTCATTGTGGCCTTCCAGGATCTGAAGGGGGCTACAGGAAGGCTGGGGAGGGACTTATCAGGATCTCAGGGAGTGATAGGACTAGGGGGAATGGAATGAAGCTGGAGGTGGGGAGATTCAGGCTGGAGTGGTGGAGGAAGTTCTTCCCCATGAGAGTGGTGAAGCCCTGGAATGGGTTGTGCAGGGAGGTGGTTGAGGCCCCGTCCCTGGAGGTGTTTAAGCCCAGGCTGGATAAGGCTGCGGCCAGGCTGATCTAGTGTGGGGTGTCCCTGCCCATGGCAGGGGTTTGGAACTAGATGATCCTTGTGGTCCCTTCCAACCCTGACTGATTCTATGATACTGGTCACAGCCCTTCTAATCCACCCCAGGATGGCTTTGGCCATTTGTAGGAATCTGAGGACAAACTGAATTGCTGAGGTCCAGGTAGACTAGTGCAGGGTGTCCCTGCCCATGGCAGGGGTTGGAACTAGATGATCCTTGTGGTCCCTTCCAACCCTGACTGATTCTATGATACTATGATCAAGATAATGGATCAATGGGTGGGAAAACCCCACCCCACAAAAAAACACACACCACACCCCCCCAAATAAAAGAAGTGATGACTTGGAGGAGTTCTGTCCAGGGATTAGAATGTCCTTGGTTGTGTTCCCAGGGCCTTCGGGGTGACTGTCAGTCACTTTACAGCTCTGTGCCCCAGTTTCCAGCTTTACAAATCGTTCCAGCTCTTTGTGCCACGCTCATTAAGATCTGCTGGTAACGTTCCTTTCCTTCCAAGCCGTAATTGCAGAGTCTCTATTGTCATCTCCTGCAGGCAGAGAATTGCCATCCCTCCCCGAACGGCAGGTTTGCATCCAGCGCTGCCCGCGGGAACTTCCCCCGGAGGCATCTCCACACCCTCCTCTTGGACCAGCCCTGTCATTGTCTCCCTGCTTTGTTCATGAGGGCCTGATCATGAAAACCTTGACTCCAGTTTATCACAGAATCACAGAGTGGATGTGGACTGCTGGAGAGCATCTACTCCAAAAGCCCCTGCTGGTGCAGGCTGACCTATATCAAAGCAGAACAGTTGTTCTCTCTGGTGACAGAGATCAGGAGCAGAGGGCTGGAGCTGCTCTGCTGTGTGGACAGAGTTGGGGTTGTTCAATCCAGAGAAGGCTCCGAGGAGACCTAATTGTGGCCTTCCAGTATCTGAAGGTGGCTCCAAGCAAGCTGGGGAAGGACTTTTGAGGGTGCCAGGGAGGGATAGGACTTGGGGGATGGAGCAGAACTAGAAATGGGGAGATTCAGATTGGATGTTAAGAAGTTGTTGCCCATGAAGGTGGTGAGAGCCTGGCACAGGGTGCCCAGGGAGGTGGTGGAAGCCTCCTGCCTGGAGGTGTTTGCAGCCAGGCTGGATGTAGCTGTGAGCAACCTGCTGCAGTGTGAGGTGTCCCTGCCCATGGCAGGGGTTGGAGCTGGCTGAGCCTTGAGCTCCCTTCCAACCCTGACAGTTCTGTGACTCTATGATTCTGTGATTCTTAGCTTCCATAAGATGTGGTCTGACACTAAATCAAAAGAGGATTCAGGCTGGCCACATCTCTCAAAAGGTTCTATTTTGCTGCAAAGACAACACCTGCACAGGAATGTGTTACCTGCACTTCACTGAGATGAGAAATGAAGCTGCAAAGTCATCAGAAGCTCACATCTAGTGAGAGGAGCATAATTAACCACCAGACTCACAGGATGTTTTGGGTTAGAATGAGCCTTTAAAGGTGGTCTGAGCCTTTAGAGGTGGTCTGAGACTTTAGGGGTCATCTAGGCCAACTCCCAACTCCTTATTTGTTTTACCCTGCTTTTGTTTGGCAATTTGTGATATATAACTGATGTTGCCACTAAGGCTGCTCCAGTGTTTTGCAGCTACAGACACTCAGTGGTGCCTTCATGAGAGCATGCCAAGAAGGCCAATGGCATCCTGGGGTGGATGAGAAGGGCCGTGGTGAGCAGGAGAAGAGAGGTTCTCCTCTTCTTCTGCTCTGCCCTGCTGAGGCCACAACTGGAATACTGTGCCCAGTTCTGGGCTCCTCAGCTCAAGAAGGAGCTCAGGGAACTGCTTGAGAGAGTCCAGCACAGCCACAAAGCTGCTGCAGGCAGTGGAAGATCTTCCCAGGGAGTGAGAGCCTGGAGGGAGCTGAGGGCTGGGAGTTGAGAGGGAGCAGTCTGAGAGGTGACCTCATTGCCATGCTAAAGCTGTGCAGGGTGATGCCCAGAGGCTGGAGCCAGGCTCTGCTGGGGGATGCCCAATGCCAGCACAAGGGGCAGTGGTGGAAGCTGAGGCAGAGGAAGTGCCATGGGAACAGGAGGAAGAAGAATTTTTCCTGTGTGAGGGTGACAGAGGCCTGGAGCAGGCTGCCCAGGGGGGTTGTGGAGTCTCCTCTCTGGAGATATTCAAGCCCCACCTGGCTGTGTTCCTGTGTGACCTGCTCTGGGTGATGCTGCTCTGGCAGGGGGTTGGACTGGATGAGCTTTGGAGGTCCCTTCCCAGCCCCTAACATCCTGTGACTCTGTGATTCCAGTGTCACTCAGGTAATTTGCTTTCTGTGGAGGAGTTGGTGACACTTGCTTATTCATGAGGAAAATCAAGCTGGATGGAAGTGACAGTGTAGCTTCAAAGCTGCCTCCATGAAAGGCTGAGATCAAACCCAGTCAGATTGCCAGGTGAGTTTATTGAGGCTAAAGTAAAGAGGGATTTATGTCTTTATAATCCCTCACTTCTGCTCCTATGAAACTGAAATGAAAGGTGTGTGAAGGAGAAGGCTTCAGCACGTTGTACATGCCAGACTACATTCATCTGGGTCCCTGGATGCCCCTGAGATCAAGGAACATGAAGGCAAATCAGAGGAGAGTTCCCATGCAGGATGTCCACAGCACTGTACAAGAGCTGAGATTGCAGATCTCTGGCAGAGCCCCCCTGTGGCCCGTGAATGGGTAGGATGAAACAAGGAAAGAAGGGAGGATAAATGACACAGCAGTGTGGGCAGAGCTGCGACAAACCTGATGGCTGCTCCTTACCTTCTCCAGGCCAATTAGGGCAGCTGGTGGTGGAGTGACATTAGAGAAGACTTTACATGCCCCCTGGTGGCACTTGAATCAGAACAGAGGATGTACATTTTACCTGTCCTGCCTCTCGATCCCTGGGAAGGAAATTCTGCAGCTAGACTTCAATTCTGATCTCTAATCAGTACAGGACTTCCACTATCATCTTTCCCCCCACCCTTTTACTGTGACATGAGAGAAAATGTAGTAACCACCTGGAAAAGCAGCTCTGGGGGAGCTAAGGAGGCTGCTCTGCATGTCAGGTATCCTCCAACATCTCCTGAAATCCCTTGGCTTCACAATCAGCAGTGAGCTTAACTCCAACAACTCCCTGAAGGGAGGCTGTAGCCAGGTGGGGGTTGGTCTCTTCTCCCAGGCAACCAGCACCAGAACAAGAGGACACAGTCTCAGGCTGTGCCAGGGGGTTTAGGCTGGAGGTTAGGAAGTTCTACACAGAGAGAGAGTGATTGCCCATTGGAATGGGCTGCCTGGGGAGGTGGGGGAGTCACCATCACTGGAGGTGTTCAGGAGGAGACTTGATGGGGTGCTTGGTGCCATGGGTTAGTTGATTAGGTGGTGTTGGGTGATAGGTTGGACATAATGATCTTGAAGGTCTCTTTCAACCTGGTTTATTCCTTTCCCTTTCCTTTCCTTTCCTTTCCTTTCCTTTCCTTTCCTTTCCTTTCCTTTCCTTTCCTTTCCTTTCCTTTCCTTTCCTTTCCTTTCCTTTCCTTTCCTTTCCTTTCCTTTCCTTTCCTTTCCTTTCCTTTCCTTTCCTTTCCTTTCCTTTCCTTTCCTTTCCTTTCCTTTCCTTTCCTTTCCTTTCCTTTCCTTTCCTTTCCTTTCCTTTCCTTTCCTTTCCTTTCCTTTCCTTTCCTTTCCTTTCCTTTCCTTTCCTTTCCTTTCCTTTCCTTTCCTTTCCTTTCCTTTCCTTTCCTTTCCTTTCCTTTCCTTTCCTTTCCTTTCCTTTCCTTTCCTTTTTTCTTTCCTTTCCTTTCCTTTCCTTTCCTTTCCTTTCCTTTCCTTTCCTTTCCTTTCCTTTCCTTCCCTTTCCTTTCCTTCCCTTCCCTTCCCTTCCCTTCCCTTCCCTTCCCTTCCCTTCCCTTCCCTTCCCTTCCTTAACCTTCCCAAACCTTCAAACCTTCCCAAACCTTCCCAAACCTTCCCAAACCTTCCCAAACCTTCCCAAACCTTCCCAAACCTTCCCAAACCTTCCCTTCCCAAACCTTCCCTTCCCAAACCTTCCCCAAACCTTCCCTTCTTCCCAAACCTTCCCTTCCCTTCCCTTCCCAAACCTTCCCAAACCTTCCCAAACCTTCCTTCCCTTCCCTTCCCAAACCTTCCCTTCCTTCCCAAACCTTCCCAAACCTTCCCAAACCTTCCCAAACCTTCCCCTTCCCAAACCTTCCCCCTTCCCAAACCCCTTCCCTTCCCTGTGAAACCTCGGGGCAGAATCATGCCTTGCACTCCTCCTTGCTTGCACTCCTCAGGCAGTTCCCTCCCTGCAGTCTCCAAACCAGCCTCGGCCACAATCTGCTGATGAGCCCTGGCCTGAGTCAGGCTGCAGCTGATTTTGCTTGCATGGGTGAGCAGCTCTACATCACTGAAAGCCATTTGGTTATTTTCATTACAATTCATTGAGTTTTCAGTGGAGAGAGAAACAAAATTGTGTCATCCTTCTCCTGTAATGATCCCTGCTTAGAAGAACCTCTTTACTGTAAGCAAATGCCTGGTGGCAGCTGCTGGAGAGCAAAGGAAAGAATAAAAGCAATGCATGGTCAAATGAAAAAGGCTCTGGTCAAATGAAAAGAGGCTCTGGTCAAATGAAAAGAGGCTCTGGTCAAATGAAAAGAGGCTCTGCAAGACAGAATTAATTATTGGTGGCATGTCCTCTGCTTCAGAAAAGGATGACATGAGCAGAAGCAGAGCAGTGTGATGGTGTGAATGGTACAGCTCACTTGCTGACAAGGATGGCTTGAGAAGTGGCCAGTGACAACCACATGAGGTTCAACAATCACAGTGCAAGGTCCTGCAGCTGGGCCAGGCCAATGCCAGGCACAAATCCAGACTGGGTACAAAGCACTGTAAGCCCACCTCACACTTCATCAACATGCCACTTGTGTTGTGCCTTTCTGCATCAAAATGATTTTGTACCAGCTGCCAGTGGTAGGGTGAGGGACAATGGCTTTGAGCTGCAGGAGGGGAGAGTTAGACTGGAGATTTGGAGGAAATTATTGACAGTGAGGGTGGGAGACACTGGCACAGGTTGCCCAGGGAGGCTGTGGAAGCCTCCTGCCTGGAGGTGCTCAAGGCCAGGCTGGATGAGGCCTTGAGCAAGCTGGGCTGCTGGGAGGTGTCCCTGCCCGTGGGAGGTGTCCCTGCCCATGGCAGGGGTTGAACTGGATGAGCTTTCAGCTCCCTTCCTACCCAAACTATTCTCTGAATCTCTGAATCTAAACCAAAAGATGGCAGGGGTTTAGTAGTGGAGAACAGACACCTTACAAAAGGAAGACGATGTAATGCATAAGAAGGTGAAGGCAGCCTCTGGAATTAGCTTTCTCTCTGGGGGTGCTGGAAGGTGTCCAGAGAAGGGCCACGAGGATGAGCAGAGGGCTGGAGCTGCTCTGCTATGTGGACAGAGTTGGGGTTGTTCAATCCAGAGAAGGCTCTGAGGAGACCTTCTTGTGGCCTTCCAGTCTCTGAAGGTGGCTCCAAGCAAGCTGGGGAGGGACAAAGATGTTGGGCCTGTACTAGAGCTCTGTTTAGGAAGCTGAAGATCAGGACTTAGCAACACAAGGAGAAAACAGGCAGGAAGAGCTTTGAATAACCTGGGGGTGCATTAGAAGGGCTGTGGTTAGTAGTTCAAGAGAGGTTTTCTTCCTTTCTGCTCTGCCCTGCTCAGGGCACAGCTGGAATATTGGGCCCCTCAGCTCAAGAAGGAGCTCAGGGAACTGCTTGAGAGAGTCCAGCCCAGAGGCACAGAGCTGCTGCAGGCAGTGGAACATCCCCCTGTGAGCACAGCCTGAGGGAGCTGAGGTTTGGAGTTTGGAGCAGAGCAGCCTGAGGGCTGCCCTCATGGCTGGGCATAAAGATAGGCTAGGGGCTAGGGCTAGGCTAGGCTAGGCTAGGCTAGGATAGAATGGAATGGAATGGAATGGAATGGAATGGAATGGAATGGAATGGAATGGAATGGAATGGAATGGAATAGACCAGGTTCAAGATCACCAAGTCCAACCTCTCACCCAACACCATCTAATCAACTCAACCATGGCACCAAGTGCCTCATCCAGGCTCTTCCTAAACACCTCCAGGGATGGTGACTCCACCACCTCCCTGGGCAGCACACTCCAGTGGCCAATCTCTCTTGTTGGGAAGGCAAGGAATTGCCACGGATTGGTGCTCAATGATTATATAGTGGAGCAATAAATGCTTCAAAATCTGTGTCTGGGGAGAAGGAGGAGGAGTTAGAAGATGAGAAACTGTTGCAAATATTCAAATCATAGAATCAACCAGCTTGGAAAAGACCTCAGAGATCATCAAGTCCAACCTATCACTTCATACCTAGCACTTCCTGACAACTAAACCATGGCTCCAAGTGCCACATCCAGTCCTTTTATAAGCACCTCCAGGGATGGTGACTCCACCACCTCCCTGGGCAGCACATTCCAAGGGCCAGTTTATCTTTCTGGGAAGAACTTTCTCCACACTTCCAGCCTAAACTTCCCCTGGCACAGCTTGAGACTGTGTCCTCTCGTTCTGGTGCTGGTTGCCTGGGAGAAGCGGCCTGGGAGAAGCAACCAACCCCCACCTGGCTACAACCTCCCTTCAGGTAGCTGTAGAGAGCAATGAGGTCTCCCTGAGCCTCCTCTTCTCCAGGCTAAGCAACCCCAGCTCCCTCAGCCTCTCCTCACAGGGCTGAGCTCCAGACTCCTCCCCAGCCTTGTTGCCTTAATCTGGACACCTTCCAGCATCTCAATGTCCTTCTTAAACAGAGGAGCCCAGAACTGGACTCAGTACTATTGTCTGTAGTAGTGTTGGTAAGGCCACATCTTGAGTACTGTGTCCAGTTTTGGGGACCTCCATACAAGAAAGACACTGAGGGGGCCTGGAAAGAGTCCAGAGAAGGTCAACAAAGCTGTGAATGGTCTGGATAACAGGTCTGGGGAGGAGCAGCTGAGAGAGCTGGGGGTGTTTATTGTGGAGAAGAGGAGGCTGAGGGGAAACCACATTGTTCCCTACCAATCCTTGAAAGGAGGTCGAAGACAGGTGGAGGTGGTCTCTTCACCCTAGTAACATGTGCCACTGAGTTCTGGGCCCCTCAGTTTAGGAAGGATGTTGAGGCACTTGAAGGTGTCCAGAGAAGGGCAACAAGGCTGGGGAGAGGCCTTGAGCACAGCCCTGTGAGGAGAGGCTGAGGGAGCTGGGCTTGCTTAGCCTGGAGAAGAGGAGGCTCAGGGAGACCTCATTGCTCTCTACAACTACCTGAAGGGAGGTTATAGCCAGGAAGGGGTTGGTCTCTCTAAAAACCAGCACCAGAACAAGAGGACACAGTCTCAAGCTGCACCAGGGGAAGTTTAGGCTGGAGGTGAGGAGAAAGTTCTTCACTGAGAGAATCATTTGTCATTGGAATGTGCTGCCCAGGGAGGTGGTGGAGTCACCATCCCTGGAGGCGTTCAAGAGGGGACTGGATGTGGCACTTGGTGCCATGGTCTAGTCATGAGGTCTGTGGTGACAGGTTGGACTCGATGATCTTTGAGGTCTCTTCCAACTTTAGTGATGCTGTGATACTGTGATCCTGTGATGTGATAGGATGAGAAGAAATGGCCTCATGCTGGCCCAGGTTAGGTTGAAGTTGGATGTTAGAAGAAACACCTTGGAGGAAGGGTTCTCAAAGCCTGGCACAGGCTGCCAGGGAGGTGGTTGAATGCCCATGCTTGGAGGTGTTAAACAGAGGCAGAGCTGTGGTGCTGAGGGCCATGGGTTAGCCCCAGCCTGGGCAGAGTTAGAGAATGTTTGGAGTGGATGATCTTAAAGATCTTTTCCCACCAGAACTGCTCTATCAGTCTATGAAATATTTACCTGGAGGAAGATTTTCATTTCCTTGTGGCAGGACTTTTGATTACTGCCTTCCATCTGCATTAAACTCCAGGAGGTAAGATCTATCTCCTTTTTTTGCACACCCACCTGACTCCACCATATCAATCCTTGTGATGACAACTGAGATGTGCTGCACAGATAGCTGCATGTCTTTATTCATGTAGCATCAACAAGCAAGGGTGGAAAAGTGCTTTGGGTGCCTACCTGTACTAATGTAGTGAATAGCACCTGCAGAGAGCAAGGCTGCATTGCCTCACTGTCTACATCAATAAGACAAATGGATGAAGCCATTCAAAACACAACAAGGTTAATTCAGATAAAGCAGGAGGATGTTGCCTGCAATGGAAAAGATCCAGGGAATGTTGCAGTCATGGCAGAAAGTATTTGGTTTCAAAGCACAAAGAATCACAGAATTTCAGGGGCTGGAGGGGACCTCCAAAGCTCATCCAGTCCAAGCCCCCTGCCAGAGCAGGGTCACCCCGAGCAGGTCACACAGGAACACAGCCAGGCAGCTCTGGAATATCTCCAGAGAGGGAGACTCCACGACCCCCTGGGCTGCCTGCTCCAGGCCTCTGTCACCCTCACAGGGAAAAAATTTCTCTTCATGTTTCCATGGAAGTTCCTCTGCCTCACCATCCAATGCCTACCATGGGAGTCTGCCTTTCTGAATAGGGTAGGATAGGATAGGATAGGATAGGATAGAATAGAATAGAATAGAATAGAATAGAATAGAATAGAATAGAATAGAATAGAATAGAATAGAATAGAATAGAATAGAATAGAATAGGATAGGATAGAATAGAATAGAATAGAATAGGATAGGATAGGATAGGATAGGAATAGAATAGAATAGAATAGAATAGAATAGAATAGAATAGAATAGAATAGAATAGAATAGAATAGAATAGAATAGAATAGAATAGAATAGAATAGAATAGAATAAGATAAGATAGGATAGGATAGGATAGGATAGGATAGGATAGGATAGGATAGGATAGGGTAGGGTAGGGTAGGATAGGATAGAATAGAATAGAATAGAATAGAATAGAATAGAATAGAATAGAATAGAATAGAATAGAATAGAATAGAATAGAATAGAATAGAATAGAATAAGATAAGATAGGATAGGATAGGATAGGATAGGATAGGATAGATAGATAGGATAGGATAGGATAGGATAGGATAGGGTAGGGTAGGGTAGGATAGGATAGGATAGAATAGAATAGAATAGAATAGAATAGAATAGAATAGAATAGAATAGAATAGAATAGAATAGAATAGAATAGAATAGAATAGAATAGAATAGAATAGAATAGAATAGAATAGAATAGATCAGGCTGGAAGAGACCTTCAAGATCAGAATAGAATGGAATGGAATCGAATCGAATTAACCTGCTTGGAAAAGACCTTTGAGATCATCAAGTCCAATCTATCACCCAACACCACCTAATCAACTAACCCATGGCACCAAGCACCCCATCAAGTCTCCTCCTGAACACCCCAGGGATGGTGACGCCACCACCTCCCCGGGCAGCACATTCCAAGGGCCAATCTCTCTCTCTATGAAGAATTTCTCCCTCCCTTGGCACAGCTTGAGACTGTGCCCTCTTGTTCTGGTGCTGGGTGCCTGCCTGGGCACCCAGGTGAAAAGACCAACCCCCACCTGGCTACAACCTCCCTTCAGGGAGTTGTAGAGAGCAATGAGGTCTCCCCTGAGCCTCCTCTTCTCCAGGCTAAGCAACCCCAGCTCCCTCAGCCTCTCCTCACAGGGCTGTGCTCCAGACCCTCCCCAGCCTTGTTGCCCTTCTCTGGACACCTTCCAGCAAGTCAACATCTTTCCTAACCTGAGGGGCCCAGAACTGGGCATAGGACTCAAGGTGTTGATCACATTGTTAGTCCATACACAGGCACAGTGGCTCTGATGACCCAGAAGATAAGTCCAAAGTATGAGAAACATCTCTAAGACCAACAGTCCTTCTGTTCCAGGGCTATGCAGGGTAAGAAACCGCTCAAGAGTGTGGTCTGGTCTCTTAGGAACATTCTTCTCCATCTCTTTTGGGAAGTGAGAATCATAGAGCCAGAGGATGGTTTGGGTTGGCAGGGACCTTAAAGAACATCTAGCTCCAAACCCCTGACATGGAGAGGGACACCTCCTACTTGAGCAGGTTGCTCAAGGCCTCCTCCAGCCTGGCTTCTAGGGAAATTACATCCCAAGTCTGCTCCTCTCACCTTCTGCTCACAGAGCTGTTCTTGATGAAGTTGCATAGTACAACGGTCACCTGCTTGTTTGTTTGTTTGCTGCTTTGTTGCTGAATCTCAGAGAATCTCTTCACAACCTGCTGGGGAAAAGCAATTTTAGAAGCTCACTACCTACTAAGAACTCCTAAAATCAATGTCCCACTGATTTTACTGAGAGCCCATTTGTCTTCTCACTGTCCAGAAACATGGAGGTGATAGAGAAGTTAATACCAAAACTATGCAGCCAAGGTCAAGCAGAAGCAAAGAGTGAAGAAGCAGGAGAGGAGAGGAGAGGTTCAGAGAGGAGAGGAGAGGAGAGGAGAGGTTCAGAGAGGAGAGGAGAGGAGAGGTTCAGAGAGGAGAGGTTCGGAGAGGAGAGGAGAGGTTCGGAGAGGGAGAGGTTCGGAGAGGTTCGGAGAGGAGAGGAGAGGAGAGGTTCGGAGAGGAGAGGAGAGGTTCGGAGAGGAGAGGAGAGGTTCGGAGAGGTTCGGAGAGGTTCGGAGAGGTTCGGAGAGGAGAGGAGAGGAGAGGAGAGGAGAGGAGGAGAGGAGAGGAGGAGAGGAGAGGAGAGGAGAGAGAGGAGAGGGAGAGGAGAGGAGAGGAGAGGAGAGAGGAGAGAGGAGAGGAGGTGTTTAACTTAATAAATGTTTATAAACATCTGAGGGTTTGGGGTCAGGAGGGAGGGGACAGGCTCTACTTAGTTGCTCCCTGTGATAGGACAAGAAGCAATGGATGGAAACTGCAGCACAGGAGGTTCCACCTTAACATGAGAAGGAACTTCCTCAAGGGGAGGGTCCCAGAGGCCTGGAGCAGGCTGCCCAGAGAGGTTGTGGAGTCTCCTTCTGTAGAGCCTTTGCAGCCCTGTCTGGATGTGTTCCTGTGTGACCTGTGCTGGAACACAGCCCCATGAGGAGAGGCTGAGGGAGCTGGGGTTGCTTAGCCTGCAGAAGAGGAGGCTCAGGGGAGACCTTCTTGCTGTCTCCAACTCCCTGAAGGGAGGTTGTAGCCAGGTGTGGGCTGGGTGCCCACTGCTGCATGGCACGCTTCCTGTGTCCAGCAGTCCAGCCCAGTGGGTGGACACAGGAACCAGGTATCTCCTTCCACCCCCCTGCACCGCTGTGAGATCTCGCGTGGGGTCCGCCTCTTGCTCTTCCTTCCCTCGCCGGCGCCCGGGAACTGGGGGAGACGTCTCCCGGCCTTGGGCCTGGCTAGGGGGGGATGGGCGGTCTCAGGCCTGGCCAGCTGAGACTAGCCTAGCAGTGGGGGGAGGAACGAGCCCTGGGGGTCTTGGGCCCACCCTCAGGTGGGGGTGGGGTTCATCCGGGTGTGTTTTGGGGTTTCCTCTGTCACTGTTTCTGGTTCCTTTGTGCTCCTTCACCTTTTCTGTTTAAACTTTTCCATCACTTCTGCAATCCGTTTGTCAGAGTCGTCATTTTGCCTGTGGTGGGGAGGGGGCTGCCTCAACCCACTACAGTGGGTCTCTTCTCCCAGGCAACCAACACCAGAACAAGAGGACACAGTCTCAAGCTGCACCAGGGGAGGTTTAGGCTGGAGGTTAGGAAGAAGTTCTACACAGAGAGAGTGATTGCCCATTGGGATGTGCTGCCCAGGGAGGTGGTGGAGTCACCACCACTGGAGGTGTTCAGGAGGAGACTTGATGGGGTGCTTGGTGCCATGGGTTAGTTGATTAGCTGGTGTTGGGTGATAGGTTGGATGTGATGATCTTGAAGGTCTCCTCCAACCTGGTCTATTCTATTCTATTCTATTCTATTCTATTCTATTCTATTCTATTCTATTCCATTCCATTCTATTCCATTCCATTCCATTCCATTCCATTCCATTCCATTCCTTTCCATTCCATTCCATTCCATTCCATTCCATTCCATTCCATTCCATTCCATTCCTTTCTGTTCCATTCCATTCCATTCCTTTCCTTTCTGTTCTATTCTATTCTATTCTATTATTCTATTCTATTCTATTCTATTCTATTCTATTCTATTCTATTCCATTCCATTCCATTCCATTCTATTCCATCCTATCCTATCCTATGGCCCTGCTCTGGCAGGGGGCTTGGACTGGATGATCTCCAGAGCACCTTTCCAACCCCTAGCATCCTGTGACCCTTAGTAAGAAACATTAGCAACAAAAACCAAACATCTGAGTCACTTTCCACTTGGCAGCTTCAAAGGGGTACAGATTCAGTAGGGGGGTGGAAAGAACAACCCCAACCCCAAAAGCCAAAGAGAATCAGTGTGAGATGCTACTGAGAGGCTGCTTCATAATGCAGTTTCTAATTTCAAATGATTGATTGAGCAACAGAGCCTGGGTGAAATCTGTTGACAGAACAATTTGCTTTTTGAAGCCATATTTCCATCAGAATGGAAATGATCACCAAAGGAAAAAAAAAAAAAAAAAGTCAGTGTTGATTTCCCTGACATTTTTGGGTTGGAGCAGGAAGGGAAATATTTCATCCTGTTGGCACTTTCTCAGAGTTAAACTTTGGATGTGGCTGGTTTTTTCCTCTCATGTGGCATGGAATCATAAGGGTTGGAAGGGGCCTCCAAAGCTCATCCAGTCCAAGCCCTCTGCATCCAGCAGGGACATCCTCCACTGGATCAGGCTGCCCAGAGCCCTCTCCAGCCTCACCTTGAAGAGCTCCAGGCATGGAGCCTCAACCACCTCCCTGGGCAACATGTTCCAATGGTCGACTACCCTCCTGGTGCAGAACTTGTTCCTCACATCCAATCTCAATGTGCTCTGCTCTGGTTTGAAGCCATTGCCCCTGGTCCTGTCCCTGCAGGCCTTTGCAAACAGTCTCTCTGCAGCCTTCTTGCAGCCCCCTTCAGGTACTGGCAGGCTGCTATTAGGTCTTCCTGGAGCCTTCTCTTCTCCAGGCTGAACATCCCCAGCTCCCTCAGCCTGTCCCCATAGCAGAGCTGGTCCACCCCCTGAGCATAGCAACTGTGGAACAGGCTCCCCAGGAAGGTGTGTGAATCCCCAAGCCTGGAGGTAAGCAGAAGACAAAGAGATGTGGTGCTGAGGCACATAGTTTAGCACAAGACCTGATAGATAATGATTGGAATTTATGACCTTAAAGTCTTTTCCAAATGAAAGAGTTCTGTGATTCTGTGATATTTGTCACCTACAAGGCACAGCTCTAACATTTGCCTCCAAAGCATCTTGAATACTGCTTAGGAATGTGGAGGTGCTGGAAGGTGTCCAGAGAAGGGCCACGAGGAGGAGCAGAGGGCTGGAGCTGCTCTGCAGTGAGGACAGAATGAGGGAGTTGGGGTGGTTCAGTCTGGAGAAGAGAAGGCTCTGAGGAGACCTAATTGTGGCCTTCCAGGATCTGAAGGGGGCTACAGAAAAGCTGGGGAGGGACTTTTGAGGGTGTCAGGGAGGGATAGGACTAGGGGGGATGGAGCAAAGATAGAAATGGGGAGATCAGGGCTCAGAACCAGGACAAATGAATATTAAAGCTTTCACCTCTACATCTGATGGTGAGCCAACCTGAACTCAAGCTAAACAGATCTGATTAGGTTAACTCAACTCTCTACCCAAACTGCACTGAACATCACCTAGAAGGCAGAGACAGCTGGGGACAGGGGATGGAAACCACAAGGGGAACACCTGGGGAGGGAATTTTTAGGGTGTCAGGGGGGATAGGACTGGGGGGGTTTGGTGGGGGTTGGAAAGAAACATATAAATGGGTAGATTGAGCTTGGATGTGAGGAAGAAGTTGTTCCCATGAGGGTGGTGAGAGCCTGGCACAGGCTGCCCAGGGAGGTGGTGGAAGCCTCCTGCCTGGAGGTGTTTGCAGCCAGGCTGGATGTGGCTGTGAGCAACCTGCTGTGGTGTGAGGTGTCCCTACCATGGCAGGGGGGTTGAAACTGGCTGAGCCTTGAGGTCCCTTCCAGCCCTGACAATTCTGTAATTCTATGATCCTAGGAAGGCCTTGCCACAAAGCTTCAACCACAGGGTGAACACAAAGCTTGTTTTACTCCTTTGTAGAGCAGCCAAAGCAGCCACCCAAAGCAATGATATCTTTCACCTGATCTGGATTGAAACCTTGCATCACCATCATGGAGGTCACAGCACTGTAAGCCCACCTCACACTTCATAAACATGCCACTTGTGTTGCCCCTTTCTGCATCACAATTATTTTGTTCCAGCTGCCAGTGATAGGGTGAGGGACAATGGCTTTGAGCTGGAGGAAGAGAGAGTTAGACTGGAGATTAGGAGGAAATTGTTGACAGTGAGGGTGGGGAGACACTGGCACAGGTTGCCCAGGGAGGCTGTCCCTGCCCATGGCAGGGGGATACAACTGAATGAGCTTTCAGCTCCCTTCCTACCCAAACCATTCACAGTACCACAGTATCACCAAGGTTGGAAGAGACCTCAAAGATCATCAAGTCCAACCTGTCACCACAGACCTCAGGACTAGACCATGGCACCAAGTGTCACATCCAGTCCCCTCTTGAACACCTCCAGGGATGGTGACTCCACCACCTCCCCGGGCAGCACATCCCAATGGAAAATCACTCTCTCAGTGAAGAACTTTCTCCTCACCTCCAGCCTAAACTTCCCCTGGTGCTCAAGGCCTCTCCCCAGCCTTGTTGCCCTTCTCTGGACACCTTCAAGTCTCTCAATGTCCTTCCTAAACTGAGGAGCCCAGAACTGGACACAGGACTCAAGGTGTGGCCTAACCAATGCAGAGTACAGGGGCACAATGACCTCTCTGCTCCTGCTGGCCACACTGTTCCTAATGCAGGCCAGGATGCCATTGGCCTTCTTGGCCACCTGGGCACACTGCAGGCTCATGTTCAGGCAGCTGTCAATCAGCACCCCCAGGTCCTTCTCTGTTTGACAGCTCTCAGCCACTCTGCCCCCAGCCTGTAGCTCTGCCTGGGGTTGCTGTGGCCAAAGTGCAGCCCCTGGCACTTGGATATGTTCAATCTCCTGCCCTTGGCCTCTGCCCATCTGTCGAGGTCCCTCTGCAGAGCCCTTCAGCCCTCTGACTGACCAACATCTGCTCCCAACTTGGTGCCATCTGCAAATTTGCTGATGGCTGTCTCAATCCCCTCATCCAGATCATCAATGTAGATATTAAAGAGGATTAAAGAGATTCTCTGAGTCTAAACCAAAAGATGGCAGGGGTGGACAACAGATCCCTTATAAAAGGAAGTCAATGCAATGCATGAGAAGATGAAGGCTGCCTCTGGAATCAGCTCCCTCCCTTTCACCATCACACACACAGCACTGCCTTTTTCTGGCTTGTCAAGCCCACCTCAGCAGCAGGCTGCTTTGTGTACAGGAGCTTAGCCTAGGTCCCTTTTGGCAGTCTCTATTGTCTCTCCTGCAACACCTCAGGCTCCTGAACAAATCAATTTGCCAAGTACATGAGGGGTCTGCTGGGTGTGATGGCTCCTGGCTGAAAACACAAAGCAAAATGGTAAAGAGAGAAGGAAATGAATGGAAGAGAAGAAAAAACCCACCCAGGTGCTTGCCTGGCCAGGGCTGGGGGGGCTGTGCTTCTCTTTGTTCCTCAATGAAAAGGAAATATTACTTCTATTTGCCTGGCAGTGGTGGCACAGAAAGGACTCTTTTCTCATTCCTCCAGTGTCTTCTACTTTGATTACACTTAATTATATGAATGTCTCCAGCTGAAAGCAGGCTGCCAGCCCCAAATTAAAAGTGGCCATTAAGAACTATAATTCCCATTATTGTTTAATGAGATTCTGTGGGAGTAAGTCTCTCTGGCCTGTTGCATCTGAGGAGATGCAGTGCAGTGCTGTGCTGTGCTCACACAAATGTGTGGGGCTGTATGAATCACAGAATCACAGGATGGGAGGTGTTGGAAGGGACCTCTAAAGATCAGCCTCCTGCTAGAGCAGGGGCACCCCAGGCAGGTCACACAGGGACACATCCAGGTGGGGTTGGAAGCTCTCCAGGGACGGAGACTCCACAACCTCTCTGGGCAGCCTGCTCCAGGCCTCCAGCACCCTCACACCAGAGAACTTTCTCCTCACGTAGAGGCGGAACCTCCTGGCTTCCAGCTTGTCCCTCTTGGTCCTTGTCCTGTCACTTGGCACCACCAACCACCACCACAGCCTCAAAAGTCCCTCCCCAGCTTTCCTGTAGCCCCCTTCAGATCCTGGAAGGCCTCAATTAGGTCTCCTGGGAGTCTTCTCCTCTCCAGCCTGCACAGCCCCAACTCCCTCAGTCTGCCTTCACAGCAGAGCAGCTCCAGCCCTCTGCTCCTCCTCGTGGCCCTTCTCTGGACACCTTCCAGCCCCTCCAGAGCCTTCCTGGCACAGAGGCTCCAGAACTGGAGCCAGAGCTGCAGCTGTGGTCTCAGCAGAGTGGAGCAGAGGGGCAGAATCCCCTCCCTGGCCCTGCTGGCCACACTTCTCTTGCTGCAGCCCAGGCTCTGCTTGGCTCTCTGGGCTGCCAGTGCTGACTGCTGGCTCCTGCTGAGCTTCTCCTCCCCCAGCACCCCCAAGGCCTTTTCTTTAGGGCTGCTCTCCAGCCAGTCCCTGCCCAGCCTGGATCACTGCTGGGGATTGCCCTGCCCCAGCTGCAGGACCTTGCCCTTGGTCTTGTTGAACACCATGAGGTTGTCACCTTCAGGGTGTTTGCTCTTTAAGGAATAAAAGTCATTTCTCTGACACTAAGCTAGCAAAGGTAGATTCAAGAAATGTGAGTGAATCACTGAAATCCTTGGGTTTCTCCCTTCCTATTTCTACCCTACCCTACCCTACATTTCTGCCTGTCATCACAGGCACACATTTCTAGTTTGAGGGCTGAAAACCAATCCCTTGAAATCAATAGGATCCTTGACATAGAATTGAAGAGGAATTGGCTTTGGCCTTGAGACTTTCAAGAGAGGACTATGTCATCATTTAAAGCCACCTCTGCAAAGGAAGTGGTTCAGATGCTTTGAAGTGCCTGTGGCTGAACTGCCAGACAGCAGACATTGAACCTCAACACTCTGGATCTTAATGCATGAGCTCTCCTGCCTCAGGCCAGGAAAGCCTCCTCCATTTGCTCATTGACCTTTGTATCTGGGCCAGACAATATTAGCACAGGAAGAAAAGGCACCACAGCAGATAGGTTAGAAAGGCCAGCAGCAGCTCAGAGACTGTGGGTGAGACATGTTCTATCAAGCAGAAGAATTTAGCTTCAAGAGGCAGAGGGGAAATGAGCACTCTGAGAAGAAGCTGTCCTAGAGCCACTGCAGCTGAAAAGGAGAAATGAGAGGCAGAAGGAATTGTTGGGAGCTATATTCCTTTCCCTTGTCTGCATGTATCTGTTTCCTGGTGGGGTAGGAACAGTGATGCTGCCCTGGTCCCCATCATATACAACAGCTCCATGGTTCCCCAGATGAGGAGGTCCTTCCTCCAGCTCTTATTGGTTAACTGGAAACTGTTAAGTCAAAGAAGTAGCCAAGATTTCAGAGGGTAGAACAGCAATGGAGGTGATCTTGGAGGAATGGATAACTCCAAAACTACTCCTACTGAGATCCATGCCCAAAGCAACAACCTAGCCAGCTCCAGCTAGGGTGACAATTCCTTACCAGTGTGAAGGGAAAGGACAAAGACAGGAAGTGTCAGGTCTAATGAGTTGGAGGGAGCATCCCACAGAGCCACACCACAGCAGGGGAAGAGCCTGGGCACAGATAAACAAGAAGAATTAATCAACACTAAGAATCAGTGTGAAGGTTGCCAGGTGCTGCACTTTGGCCACAGCAGCCCCAGGCAGAGCTACAGGCTGGGGGCAGAGTGGCTGAGAGCAGCCAGGCAGAGAGGGACCTGGGGGTGCTGGTGGACAGCAGCTGAACATGAACCAGCAGTGTGCCCAATGGCATCCTGGCCTGCATCAGGAAGAGTGTGGCCAGCAGGAGCAGGGAGGTCATTGTGCCCTGTGCTCAGCATTGGTTAGGCCACACCTTGAGTCCTGTGTCCAGCTCTGGGCTCCTCAGTTTAAGAAGGACATTGAGACACTTGAAGGTGTCCAGAGAAGGGCAACAAAGCGCCTTGAGCACAGCCCTGTGAGGAGGAGAGGCTGAGGGAGCTGGGGTTGCTTAGCCTGCAGAAGAGGAGGCTCAGGGGAGACCTCATTGCTCTCTACAACTACCTGAAGGGAGGTTGTAGCCAGGAAGGGGTTGGCCTCTTCTCCCAGGCAACCAGCACCAGAACAAGAGGACACAGTCTCAAGCTGTGCCAGGGGAAGTTTAGGCTGGAGGTGAGGAGGAAGTTCTTCACCGAGAGAGTCATTCACCATTGGGATGTGCTGCCCAGGGAGGTGGTGGAGTCACCATCCTGGAGGTGTTCAAGAGGGGATTGGATGTGGCACTTGGTGCCATGGTCTAGTCATGAGGTCTGTGGTGACAGGTTGGACTTGATGATCTTTGAGGTCTCTTCCAACCTTGGTGATGCTCTGATACTGTGATACTGTTTCTACACCATTTTTAAGAGCCATGTGTAGAAGATTGTCACGTTCCAGGCAAGATCCCAACACCTGCTTGTCTCAGAGCCCCAGAACTGGTTGGGGAAATCAACATTTGCTTTCTCTTCCAGTGCCCCAGTAAAGACCTGCACTGACACAACTTCAGAAAGTTAAAATAATTGATAGGTTTAATTTTTATGAAGTGCCAGATACAACAGATTTGGGAGTGCTGGTGATGAATGTGCTAACTGCAAGTGCTGGAGCTGGAAGTAATAAATCCTGGATGCTATCCAGCAGAGTTGGAGGCCCAAGCCTCTGCAGCAGCACTCATCCAGCACAGAATTGCAGCAGAAGTTCAGCCACGTGCTGAAGGCACAATTCTGACCGAGAAGCTGTCCCTGTCTTGGGTGGAGGAAAAGGACCACAGCCACACTGCCATCCCTGTCTCTGCTAAATCCATTGCCTTTCCCCTTCAGAGATGATAGAATCACAGAATTGTCAGGGTTGGAAGGGACCTCAAGGATCAGCCAGTTCAAACCCCCCTGCCATGGGCAGGGACACCTCACACTGCAGCAGGTTGCTCACAGCCACATCCAGCCTGGCTGCAGACCCCTCCAGCCAGGAGGCTTCCACCACCTCCCTGGGCACCCTGTGCCAGGCTCTCACCACCCTCACAGGGAACAACTTCTTCCTCACAGCCAATCTCAATCTCCCCATTTCTATATTTTTTTCACTCCCCTCCCCAGTCCTATCCCTCCCTGACACCCTAAATGGCAGGAGATTGAACACATCCAAGTGCCAGGTGCTGCACATTGGCCACAGCAACCCCAGGCAGTGCTACAGGCTGGGGGCAGAGTGGCTGAGAGCAGCCAGGCAGAGAGGGACCTGGGGGTGCTGGGTGATGGGAGGCTGAACATGAGCCTGCAGTGTGCCCAGGCAGCCAAGAAGGCCAATGGCATCCTGGCCTGCATCAGGAAGAGTGTGGCCAGCAGGAGCAGGGAGGTGATTCTGCCCCTGTCCACTGCACTGGTTAGGCCACACCTTGAGTCCTGTGTCCAGTTCTGGGCCCCTCAGTTTAGGAAGGAGGTTGACTTGCTGGAAGGTGTCCAGAGAAGGGCAACAAAGCTGGGGAGGGGTCTGGAGCACAGCCCTGTGAGGAGAGGCTGAGGGAGCTGGGCTTGCTTAGCCTGGAGAAGAGGAGGCTCAGGGGAGACCTTCTTGCTCTCTGCAACTCCCTGAAGGGAGGTTGTAGCCAGGCAGAGGTTGGTCTCTTCTCCCAGGCAGCCAGCACCAGAACAAGAGGACACAGTCTCAGGCTGCGCCAGGGCAGGTTTAGGCTGGATGTTAGGAGGAAGTTCTACACGGAGAGAGTGATTGCCCATTGGGATGTGCTGCCCAGGGAGGTGGTGGAGTCACCCTCATTGGAGGTGTTCAGGAAGAGGCTTGATGGGGTGCTTGGTGCCATGGGTTAGTTGTTTAGGTGGGTTGGATTGGTTGATGGGTTGGATGTGATGATCTTGAAGGTCTCTTTCAACCTGGTGTATTGTATTGTATTATATTGTATTGTAAAAATTCCCTCCCCAGGTGTTCCCCTTGTGGTTTCCATCCCCTGTCCCCAGCTGTCTCTGCCTTCTAGGTGATGTTCAGCACAGTTTGGGTGGAGAGTTGAGTTAACCTAATCAGATCTGTTTAGCTTGAGTTCAGTTTGACTCACAATCAGATGCAGAGGTGAAAGCTTTAATATTTATTTGTCCTAGTTCTGAGCCCTGAGCTGCCCAGGGCAGGAGCACAGAAAAGAATATTTTAGCCCTTCCCAAGGAGGGAAATCAAAGTGCTCCACAGTGGATTGGAAGCTGAAATGGAAATTCTATTTACAGATGCACACAAAAGGGATCCAGGTAAAAGGAATAAACTCACAGATCAGGCTCAGTCCTTCCCCTGGGCCAACCAGGGCAGAACCTTCCAGAGCCTTCCAGAAACCTCCGCCCCGCTCAGCCTCAGCAGGCACAGACTGCACACACCCCCCCAGCTCTCCCCCTCCCCCCCAGACCCAGGTCTGCTGCAGGCTCCCCAGGCCCTGTGGTGCGGCTGGAAATTCCCTGCCAGCCCAGGCCAGAGAGCAATACGTAACTGAACGAAGGTAAGGCTACTGTTATGTATTGCTTTATTGCTGAACATGAGCTGAACTTAGCCTGTCAAGTCCTGCTTGACTCCTGTGAGTAAAGATACCTACTTTTCCCTCTCCTTTCCACTGACCTTTTGAGGAAGGCGTTTTCAGCCAGGCTAAGCAGCCCAAGGTAGCCAGCCGCGTGAGAGATTGACTTACAAGAGCCTCCATCATAGCACACAAGAGCTTTCCCTCATGAATTCCAGAGGACCAAAAGGAAGAGGACTATGAACAGATGGCTGAAAAAATGAGCCGATATTTTTACTGTAGTTAGGTAAACTCAGGGAACACCCGTTTCAGGTCACATATCACTGGCGGTTGAAGAGATCTCAAAGGACATCAAGTCCAACCTGTCACTCCACAGACCCAGACTCGCCCATGGCACCAAGTGCTCATTCAGTCTCCTGGAATCTCCAGACCCACCACCTCCCTGGGCACTTAACCGGTAAATGATTTCTTCACAAGAGATTAATATTGCACACATCATCGCGTCCAACCATCAAACTAATCAGATCATGGCACCAAGCACCCCATCAGTCTCTCCTGAACACCTTCCAACGACACTCCAAGATCCTTACGGGCAACCACTTCTGTGTAGACTCTGACGTCTCAGTTCTCCCTGCACAAAGCCCCGAGACTGTGTCTCCCAAGGGCATACCGGGGAGAAGAAGCATCCTCTCGCTCCGGCTACCTCGCAGGGGAGTTGTATCTCCTGAGTCTGGCAACCCCAGCCGGAAGCAAAGTTCCAACCCCTCAACTTCATTGCCTCTCCTTCCTTGGACACTTTCCCCAGCAAGTCACGTCCTTCCTACTGAGGGGCTCAGAACCGGGCACAGGATCACGTGCACTGAACATATGGGGCACAATACCTCCCGTTGGTCATTTGACCTTTCCTGATGCAGGCTGCCATTGTCCTTCTTGGGGAATGCCCGGCACACTGTGAGCTCCGTTCGCTCAGCACTCCCTGCAAACCCCTTTGCCTGGAGCGCTCCTTTCGCTTCCTTCGCCTCATTTCAGACAGCCTACATAGACGGGAGACTGTATTTGATAATTTTCCTCACTTCCAGCTCTAACTTCCCTGGCACTAAGCTGAGATCACTTCCTCTTACCTGCTGCTGGGTGCTAGAGAGAAGAGACAACTCCTCACTCTGGGCTACAACCCACTTTTAAGGTAGTACAGAGGCAATGAGGTCTCTGACTCCAGCCTCTCCTGCCTACTCAGGTGACAACCTCCCAGGAGCTGTAATGAAGGAGGTTTGAAAGAGAGTTTAGCCAGAGAGATTTGCAACAGCTGTCTTTGCAGCCTGGGCTTAAGACCCAAAACCAATCAAACCTGCTCTTGGCCAAGACAGCCTGATCAAGGGGAGAGCTGCTCTCCACCCTGCCTTTCACCCAGACACTCTGTCCTAGCAGTTGAGGTTGGGGATGAGAACTAAACTGGAGAGAGCCAAACACCACTGCACCTATTATGCCCATTACAGCACTCCCAAGGGACCAGCACTGCATACAGTCGCCAGGAAGGATGCCTGAGGCTGGAAGGCAACCAGAGAGAAATAATGATATATGTGTTTACCTGAGGACAGACAGTTCAATGCTGGAGAGAGAAGTTCTAAGAACAAATTCTGTCTCGGGGGCTTTCAAGAGGGGGAGGGACTTCGAGGGAGGTCAGGAGTGATAATTTTGGGAATGAAGTAAACGAGGAGGGGGGCAGATAGCTTGATTAGCTGGGTGTGGTGACTCTTGTCCTGCCCCTTCCTGTCCCTGTCCCTTCCATCCCAAAGATTCTGTGATTCCATGAGCATGGGGCATGTGCACACAGGCATGTCCCGAAGGCCTTACTGTGGGTGGGACAGGGGGGGGAGGCCAACCAGGATGTGGTGACACAACCCGGGTCAAGTGCCAGGGGCTGGACCCTTGCTCATAACCCCATGCAGCTACAGGCTGGGGTCAGAGTGGTGGAGAGCTGCCAAACAGAGCTTGGACCTGGGGGGGGGGGAGATTGATCAGCTGAACATGAGCTTCAGCTTGAGTGTGCCCAGGTGGCCAAGAAGTGGCCATCGGCATCCTGCCTGCATCAGAGGCCAGCAGCGGGTCAGTTCCCTGTATCTGCATTGGGGTTGGCCACACCTACTTGTGTCTAGTTTTGGGCCCCTCAGTTTAAGAAGGACATTGAGACACTTGAAGTGTCCGTGGAGGTCAAACTACATATTCCAGCTGGAGGGAGAGGCTGAGGGAGCTCAGCCGCTTTCTTTAGCCTGGAGAAGAGGGAGGCTCAGGGAAACTCATTGCCTCTCTCCAACTCCTGAAGGAGGGTTGCAGTTGTGAGGGGTTGGTCTCTTCCCAGGCAACTCAGCAGCAGAACAAGGGGACACACCCAGCAAAGAAACAGGCTGGATGTTAGGAAGAAGTGCTTCTCCAGCAAGCCATTGGGAATGTGCTGCCCAGGGAGTGGGGAGTCACCACCACTGGAGGTGTTTAGAAGAACCTGGATAAGGCATTGGTGCCATGGTTTGTTGATTGACGGTTGGGTGAGGTTGGACTTTCTGAGGCCTCTTTCCGCTGGTTGACTCCTATTCTATTGATCAGATGCGCTGAGGGCAGACTTCGATGATCTCTGAGGTCTTTTCCGCTGGTTAATTTAGCATTTGAGGGCCTCAAGTCCCAAAACCCTGCTGCCTAGAGACCTTCCACCCTTCAGCTAGCCACTCGTCATCCCACAGGCTCATGAAGGGAAATGCCTGATTGCTTTCCTTGTGACAGGTTTTACTTCTGCAATCAGTTAATAACTCAGAACGCCTTTACAAGTGGGGATAGCCACCACTCGAGCGAAACGGGCAGGTGCTCGCCACCCGGGTGCAGACCTGTCACTAGGAACTGCATGGTTTCCGCTTTTTTCCCGGTTCAGAGCTGCCAAGAAGCTCTTGAATGCGCTCTCACTTTGACACTACTCGCATTTAAACACACAGCTCAGGGGCGCACATAGCCGTGAGGGAAAAGGCTCACTGGAAAGAGTGGTTCAGGTTTGGGGCTTGGGTTTGGTTTTTTCTTCCCTGTTTTTCACTTTTTACTCATTTTCCTAATTTCGCCCATGGGACTGGGGAGCAGAAGGAGGAGGAAGGAAATAAATGAAAACATCACCAGAGTCTAATTATCCAGCAATTAGCATTCTAATAGATATCTACCTGATGGAATGGCTGCGGAAAAAGTGGAGTTGGAAGCACCCCCTCGTTGCAGTGCTGAGATGGCCATAGTTCTACCTCAATAGCCACCGTGCTACAAAGCAGCTTGCCCTTCCTGCAGAGCCCTGAAGCTCGCAATCCCGCTGGTAAAGATAGAATAGAATATAATAGTGAATAGTATCAAAATAGAATAGAATAGAATAGTAATAGAATAGGAATAGAAGGTAGCAGAATCAGGTTCAGATCATCGCGTCCAACCAATCCGTCCACCTGCTACCCATGGCACCAAGACCCATCAGCCTGAACACTCCAAGGATGGTGATCCCACCACTTCCTTGGCAGCACATCTGTCGGGCAATCCTGATCCAGCTCTGTCCTCCCTGGCGCATTTCTTTGAGAGACTTTGGTGCCTATGGTTTTTAGAGATCACAGGATCACAGGATCACCAGTTGTTGAAGAGACTCAGACATCGAACCCAACCTGCCACCACAGACCCATGACTCAGACCATGCGCCACATTCACCCTGGAACATCTAGGGATATCCTGTCAGCGAATCACTCTCTCAAGAGAACTTCTCTCATCAGCCCTGTTCCCTGGCACAGCTTTCTGAGATTGTGTCCTCTGTTCTGCAAGGTTGCTAGAGAGAGCAGGCCACCCTGGCTACAACCACCTTCGGTAGTTGAGAGCAGAAATCTTCCCTGAGCCTCCTCTCTCTCGCTAGCAACCCCAGTTTCCTCAGCCTCCCTCACAGGGCTGTGCTCAAGGCCTCAGCTTTTGTTGCCCTTCTCTGATCATTCCTCGCGCATTAATGTCCTTTCTAAATTCGAGGCTGGACACAGACTAAGGTGTGTCAGGAGAGCCGATCCTGCCCTGCTGCCACACCTCTCCTGATGCAGCTTGTATACCTGGGGCACACTGCTACTTCATGTTCAGGCAGCTGTCACACCAGATCCTCTTGGTGGCTCGCCACTCTGACCCCAGCCTGTGCCTACACGGGGCTGCTGTGTCAGTGTAGCTCCTGGCCTGACCCTAGCTGGACGCCATCTGTCACCTCGCTAGTCCAGTCATCAGCATCCTCTTGCATATTTCTTCGAAATTTTTATCCCGTTCCCAGATTGTATCATTCCAGTAATTTGTTGATTTGACTCAAAACCTTTCACCCTCAATCGACTCATGATCAGCCACGGAAGACATTCCACAGTGACATGGGGGTGTTCAGACAGGTTGGACTCATGATCTGGAGGTCTCTTCCACCCTTACTGAATCTGTGCTAATCAACAAAACGCAAAACAAACAGGAACCCCAATAAAGAAAAAAAGAGCTTTTGATGTCTCTGACATCTCTGTGATCTCTAGATTTTGTGAACCTAGAGATTTTGGAGCTAATTGTTGTCATTGGTGTGTTTGTTGTTTTTGCTTTGTTGGCTTGCTTTTCTTTTCTTTGTGTTTTTTCTTTTCTTTCTTTTTTTTCTGCTTTTTTTGCTTTTTCTTCTTTTTTCTTTGTGTTTTTGCTTTTTTTCTTGTTTTTGCTTTTTTTTTTTTCTTTTTTGTTTTTTCTTTTGTTTTTCTTTTCTTTTTTTTTTGCTTTTTTTTTTTTTTTGTTTTCTTTTTTTTTTTTTTTGTTTTTTTTTTGTTTTCTTTTTTTCTGTTTTTCTTTGTTTTTTTGTTTTTGTTTGTTTTTGCTTTTTTTTTTTCTTGTTCTTTTTTCTTTCTTGCTTTTTGATTTTTTTCTTAGCTTTGGATTTTTTTTTTTTGTTTTTTTGCTTTGTTTGTTTTTGCTTTTTTTTTGTGTTTTTGTTTTTCTTTCTTTGTTTTTGTTTGCTTTGTTTGCTTTTTTGCTTGTTTTTTTAAGTTTTGTTTTTTTTGTTTTTTTTTTTTCTTTTTCTTTTTTTAGTTTTTCTTTGTTTTGCTTTTCTTTTTTTTGTTTTTTTTTTTTTTTTTGTTTTGTTCTTCTTTTTTTTTGTTTTTTGTTTTTCTTTCTTTTGTTTTTTCCTTTTCTTTTTCTTTGTTTTCTTGTTTTGCTTTTCTTGTTTTTTTTCTTTGTTTTTTTCTTGTTTTTCTTTTTTTTTTTTGTTTTTTTTTTTTGTTTTTGTTTTTTTTTTTTTTTGTTTTTC
>CM066583.1:17786745-17831745 GCA_033816785.1 Picus viridis
GAGATACTTGAAGGTGTCCAGAGAAGGGCAACAAAGCTGGGGAGAGGCCTTGAGCACAGCCCTGTGAGGAGAGGCTGAGGGAGCTGGGGTTGCTTAGCCTGGAGAAGAGGAGGCTCAGGGGAGACCTCATTGCTCTCTCCAACTACCTGAAAGGTGGTTGTAGCCAGGAAGGGGTTGGCCTCTTCTCTCTAGCAACCAGCACCAGAACAAGAGGACACAATCTCAAGCTGTGCCAGGGGAAGTTTAGGCTGGAGGTGAGGAGAAAGTTCTTCCTTGAGAGAGTGATTCGCTGTTGGGATGTGCTGCCCAGGGAGGTGGTGGAGTCACCATCCCTGGAGGTGTTCAAGAGGGGATTGGATGTGGCACTTGTTGCCATGGTCTAGTCATGGGGTCTGTGGTGACAGGTTGGACTCGATGATCCTTGAGGTCTCTTCCAACCTTGGTGATACTGTGATCCTGTGATACTAAACCATGGCACCAAGTGCCTCAAGCTGCGCCAGGGAGGTTCAGGCTGGATGTTAGGAAGAGGTTCTACACAGAGAGAGTGATTGCCCATTGGAATGTGCTGCCCAGGGAGGTGGTGGAGTCACCATCCTTGGAGGTGTTCAGGAGGAGTCTTGATGGGGTGCTTGGTGCCATGGGTTAGTTGTTTAGGTGGGTTGGATTGGTTGGTAGGTTGACGCGATGATCTTGAAGGTCTCTTCCAACCTGGTCTATTCTATTCTATTCTATTCTATTCTATTCTATTCTATTCTATTCTATTCTATTCTATTCTATTCTATTCTATGCTTTACCAGCAGGTTAGAGCAGAGGGGGGAAGTTCCTCTGCTGAGCTTAGCACCGGGAGCTCTGCAGGGAAGGGCAAGCTTTGCTGGCCTCTTTGATGTGCTTGGTGACAACCTAGTGCTGTAGAAAGCACACACTCAGAACTCTCAGCCATCTCAGCACCACAGCAGGGATTCAGGTCTAACCCAGCTCCACTTTCCTCATTTGAAAATGGGCAATTCCATCAAAGGTGAAAGCAGACTCCTCCTATTAGGATGCTAAATACTGGCTGGTAGCTGGATTAAATAAATCTTAATTAAGACTCTGAGTGTCTGTTTTCATTTATTTCCTTCCTCCCTCCCTTTTCCCCAACTCCCCAGTCCCATGGAGCTGAGTAGAATGCAGTGAAAAATAGTAAAAAGTGAAAAACAGGGAGAAAAAACCAAACCCAAACCCAAACCTGAACCACTCCTCTTTCCAGTGAGCCTTTTCCCCTCACAACTGTAGCACCCCTGAGCTGTGTGTTTGCACACATGCATGCAGAGAGCAATTTAGATGCATAGAGATGTGCAAAGATGAACACATTCAAAGAGCTTCTTGGCAGCTCATGAGGCAGGGAAAAAGCCCAGCAGAGCTTCAGCTGGCTGCCTTCTGCCATGCAGTTCCCCTAGTGACAAGGTCTGCACCGAAACAAGCAGGCACACTGCTCCATTTCATGTGGTCAGTGAACATTTATATCCCCGCCTTCAGCTTGATTCTGAGTTGTGCTGTTGCAGAGCACGCCTGGTGCAAAGGGGAAGCAATCAGACTTCCCTTCATAGGGCCTGTGGGATGGCAGTGAGCAAGCTGAAGAGTGGAAGGTCTCTAGGAGAGCAGCCTTTTGGACAGGGGCTTTTTGGAGACTTGAGCCACTTCAAATGCAGAATTAACCAGCTTGGAAAAGACCTCAGAGATCATCAAGTCCAAACTGTTACCTAACACCATCTGATCAATAGAATAGAATTAACCAGCTTGGAAAAGACCTCAGAGATCATCAAGTCCAACCTCTCACCCAACACCATCCAATCAACTAAACCATGGCACCAAGTGCCTTATCCAGGTTCTTCCTAAACACCTCCAGTGGTGGTGACTCCCCCACCTCCCTGGGCAGCACATTCCAATGGCCAATCTCTCTTGCTGGGAAGAACTTCTTCCTAACATCCAGCCTGAACTTCCCCTGGCACAGCTTGAGATTGTGTCCCCTTGTTCTGCTGCTGGTTGCCTGGGAGAAGAGACCAACCCCTCCTGGCTGCAACCTCCCTTCAGGGAGTTGGAGAGAGCAATGAGGTCTCCCCTGAGCCTCCTCTTCTCCAGGCTAAGCAACCCCAGCTCCCTCAGCCTCTCCTCACAGGGCTGTGCTCAAGGCCTCTCCCCAGCCTTGTTGCCCTTCTCTGGACACCTTCAAGTGTCTCAATGTCCTTCTTAAACTGAGGGGCCCAGAACTGGACACAGGACTCAAGGTGTGGCCTAACCAATGCAGAGTACAGGGGCACAATGACCTCCCTGCTCCTGCTGGCCACACTCTTCCTGATGCAGGCCAGGATGCCATTGGCCTTCTTGGCCACCTGGGCACACTGCTGGCTCATGTTCAGGCAGCTGTCAATCAGCACCCCCAGGTCCCTCTCTGTTTGGCAGCTCTCAGCCACTCTGACCCCAGCCTGTAGCTCTGCATGGGGTTGCTGTGGCCAAAGTGCAGCCCCTGGCACTTGGACTTGTTGAATGCCATCCTGTTGGCCTCTGCCCATCTGTCCACCCATATTGACAAGGCCTTCAGAGGAAGAGGTGTTCCTCACCCTGTGTGCACATGCCCATGCTCATGGAATCACAGAATCATAGAATGGGTTGGGATGGAAGGGACAAGGGACCCTGGGAAGGGACCTCTGGGAAGGACCTGGGAAGGGAAGGGACCTATGCCAGGCTCTCACCACCCTCCTGGGGTCAACTTCTTCCTCACATCCAAGCTGAATCTCCCCACTCCTAGTTTTGCTTCATTCCCCCAAGTCTTATCACTCCTGACACCCTCAGAAGTCCCTCCCCAGCTTTCTTGAAGCCCCCTTCAGATACTGGAAGGCCAGAATTTGGTCTCCTTAGAGCCTTCTCCTCTCCAGCCTGCACAACCCCAACTCCCTCAGTCTGTCCTCAGAGTAGAGCAGCTCCAGCCCTCTGCTCCTCCTCGTGGCCCTTCTCTGGACACCTTCCAGCCCCTCCAGATCCTTCCTGGCACAGAGGCTCCAGAACTGTATGCAGTGCTCCAGTTGGTGTCTCACTAGGGTGCAGTATCATGGGCATAATAGATTGCAGTGGTGTTTGGCTCTCTCCAGTTTGGTTCTCATCCCCAACTCTATTTCTAGGACAGAGCCAAAATTCTGGGTGAAGCAGAGTGCCAGCAGCTCTCCCCTTGATCAGGCTGTCTTCAACTCCATCTGGAGTTTGATTGGTACAAGACTCTTAAGCCCAGGCTGCAAAAGTTTAAATGCCACAGCTGTTTAAAGTCTCTCTGTAGAGCTCTCTTTCAAATCCTCTAAAATCCCCTCTGCCACAGCTCCCTGGGAGAATTGTCACCTGAAACTCACAAGGCAGGAGAGGAGCTGGAGAAGAGGAGGCTCAGGGGAGACCTCATTGCTCTCTACAACTACCTTAAAGGTGGTTGTAGCCAGGTGGGGGTTGGTCTCTTCTCTCTAGCACCCAGCAGCAGAACAAGAGGAAACAGTCTCAAGCTAGTGCCAGGGGAAGTTTAGGCTGGAGGTGAGAAGACATCCAAGTGCCAGGCTCTGCACATTGGCCACAGCAACCCCAGGCAGTGCTACAGGCTGGGGGCAGAGGGGCTGAGAGCAGCCAGGCAGAGAGGGACCTGGGGGTGCTGGTTGATGGGAGGCTGAACAGGAGCCTGCAGTGTGCCCAGGCAGCCAAGAGGGCCAATGGCATCCTGGCCTGCATCAGGAAGAGTGTGGCCAGCAGGAGCAGGGAGGTCATTGTGCCCCTGTCCACTGCACTGGTTAGGCCACACCTTGAGTCCTGTGCCCAGTTCTGGGCCCCTCAGTTTAGGAAGGACGTTGACTTGCTGGAAGGTGTCCAGAGGAGGGCAATGAAGTTGGTGAGGGGGTTGGAGCACAGCCCTGTGAGGAGAGGCTGAGGAAGCTGGGGTTGCTTAGCCTGGAGAAGAGGAGGCTCAGGGGTGACCTTCTTGCTCTCTACAACTCCCTGCAGGGAGGTTGTAGCCAGGCAGAGGTTGGTCTCTTCTCCCAGGCAGCCAGCACCAGAACAAGAGGACACAGTCTCAGGCTGTGCCAGGGGAGGTTTAGACTGGACGTTAGGAGGAAGTTCTACACAGAGAGAGTGATTGCCCATTGGAATGGGCTGCCTGGGGAGGTGGTGGGGTCGCCGTCATTGGAGGTGTTCAGGAGGAGACTTGATGGGGTGCTTGGTGCCATGATCTAGTTGTTTGATGGGTTGGACGCGATGATCTTGAAGGTCTCTTCCAACCTGGTTTATTGTATTGTATTGTATTGTATTGTATTGAAAGTTCTTCCCAGAGAGAGTCATTTACCATTGGGATGTGCTGCCCAGGGAGGTGGTGGAGTCACCATCCCTGGAGGTGTTCAAGAGGGGACTGGATGTGGCACTTGGTGCCATGGGCTAGTCATGAGGTCTGTGGTGACAGGTTGGACTTGATGTCCTTTGAGGTCTCTTCCAACCTTGGTGATACTGTGACACTGTGAGCTGTGGGTGGTTTATAAGTTCCCTGCACACCCAAGCTGCGGTAAAATAGCTCAGCCTCATTTTTTCATGCATCTGTTATAGTCCTCTTCCTTTTGGTTTTCTGATCTGGGAGTTCATGGGGAGAGCTCTTGTGGTGCTTTAGCTGTTTGTGGAGCTCTTAACAGAATCAATCTCTCACACGGCTGTGGCCTTTGCCTACCTTGGGCTGCTAACACAACTGAAACAGAAATGCCTTCCTCAAAAGGTCAGTGGGAAAGGGGGAAAAAAATGAGTGTCAACACTTGCAGAGAGGTCAAGCAGGGCTTGACTAACACATTCATTTCTTGAAGGGCACAGGATTCAGCTCATGTTTCTCCAGAAGGGGTCAGGTGAGCTAAGAAACAACTCATCTCAAAACAAGCTCCTTACAAGACTGCAGAGGACCTCACAGTCCTTAGAAGGGAATTAAATGCAGCTTAAAAGCTCCTGAAGCCTGAGAGCAGGTTTTAGGCTCAGCAGAAATTAGCAAACAACCAAATAAAAAAGCAGAGGTGAAAGAGAGATTAGAGAGGTGCTTGTTTTCCCCAAGGAGAACTTGAACATCTGCTGGAGACCAGGGGAGAGTGTTCATGAAGGAAGAGGCAGCAGGGAAGCTGCTGGACTCGATGCAGCCTTTTTTATTCACAGGGAACTGATTTTTTGACTTAAGTATCTGATAGAATCAGGAAATTGTAAGGGTGAGAAAGGACCTCAAGGCTCAGCCAGCTCCAACCCCCTGCCATGGGCAGGGACACCTCACACCGCAGCAGGTTGCTCACAGCCACATCCAGCCTGGCTGCAAACACCTCCAGGCAGGAGGCTTCCACCACCTCCCTGGGCAACCTGTGCCAGGCTCTCACCACCCTCATGAGCAACAACTTCTTCCTCACATCCAATCTCAACCTACCCATTTCTAGTTTTGTTCCATCCCCCCAGTCCTATCACTCCCTGACACCCTCAAAAGTCCCTCCCCAGCATTCTTGGAGCCCCCTTCAGATCCTGGAAGGCCACAATTAGGTCTCCTTGGAGCCTTCTATGGATTGAACAACCCCAACTCTGTCCACACAGCAGAGCAGCTCCAGCCCTCTGCTCCCCCTCGTGGCCCTTCTCTGGACACCTTCCAGCCCCTCCAGATCCTTCTTGTACTGGGGGCTCCAGAACTGGGCACAGTACTCCAGGTGTGGTCTCAGCAGAGTGAAGTAGGGGGGGAGAATCTCCTCCCTGGCCCTGCTGGCCACACTTCTGCTGTGGGCTTTCAAAAAGCCCCCACGAGGGGATGAACAAAAGCTTAGAGGGACCCTCCTCACCTTATTACAGGCTTTTTCCTGACCAGCTAGTGATGTTGGTAGAAAAGGCCCTGGGAAGCTCTGTCAGGATTCAGTTCAGACATGGATTAGTCTTGAATTCAAGACTGAAAATTGTATAGATTGGCTCTGCCTGCACTGTTTATATCACCGTGGGGAGCACTGCCATAGGAATTTCTGTTTGAGACAAGAAGAACTGAGATGAAAACTGAAAGGGGGAAAGAAAGCCATGGCTGTAGAGCCACAGCCTGTGTCTGTGTTTAGCACTGTAAGAGCCCAAGGCTTATCCATCACAGAACCATGGCTTAGGTTGGAAGGGTCTTCAGAGATCATCTACTCCAACCCCCCTGCCATGGGCAGGCACCTCCTAACAAGACTTGGTTGCTCAAGGCCTCATCCATCCTGGCACTGAACACCTCCAGGGAGGAGGCATCCACAGCCTCTCTGGGCAGCCTGTGCCAGAGTCTCACCACCCTCATACTGAAGAAGTTCTTCCTCAGATCCAGTCTAAACCTAATCTCCTCAGCTTCAAACCATTCCCCTTGCCCTCTTGCTAGATATCATTGTGAAAAGTCCCTCTGCAGCCTTCCTGTAGGTTCCCTTCAGGTACTGGAAGGCAGCTCTAAGCTGTCTTCTCTTCACCAGGCTGAACAACCCCAACTCCCTCACCTATGTGCATAGCAGGGGTGCTCCAGTCCTTAGTCTCCTTAGGCATTTCCTGAGAACTAAGAGGCTGGAATTAAACTCAGATCTTTGGCCCTTTGCCTGTGAAAGTTTTGATGTAACCACCCCGACACAAGGTTCCAGAAGAGAAATCATCAAAAAGCTTCAATGGTTGGTGGGGGACTGGTGTGTGACCTGTGAGCCTCTGTTACACAAGAGCACAGCTGAGTGCTCAGGGAGCTGACCAAAGGGAAGAGCATTGCAAAAGAGCAGATGGTCTGGAGCAAGTGGTTAGCTGCAGAGAACTGTTATAGCTCCACTCAGACAGTAAAACTCTATTCGACCTTTGGGGAATGCATTCTTGAAGGGAAGTGCCTGAGTTGAGCTTCTAGAAGGGAAAGAAAGAAGAAGACATAGTTCCTCCATCTATCTACAGAGTGCTGCCTGGCTGAGTCCGTGTAAAGAAGCCGCAGCATCCCCAAGAGCCTCCTGTGCACTGGGAGCTTGGCAAAGGCCATTCCCCAGAGCTGAGAACAATTGCCAGCCTGGTAGGGGTCTTGGTCCAGAGAGGGAAAGAGCCTTCAGCTCTTTTGAATGTTCTGTGTTATGAAATCAGAGGCACAAATGAGGCCAAAATATCAACAGCCCTTGAGGCTATTTATTAACAGAATAAAGTGGATGGAACAGAAGAAGGGAGAGAGAGAGGGGAAAAAAATAGAGAGGGATAGGAGGGAGAGAGAAGATGAAAGGAATTGTATTACCACACCCCTCACCCCCAAGACAGTTTGGGTCTGTGGAGGAGAGGTCATCCTTGTTGGCTGTGCTGTCCTCTGCTAGAGGAGGGGAGGGAGAGATCCCAAAGTCCAAGTCCAAGTCCTTCTCTGAGCAGCCTCTTCAGCTCCAGGAGTTGCAGCAGGTGGAATTAGGACATAGAGAGAGGCTTCCTCCTGGTCTGCTGCCTCCAGGCTCCATGGGGATGTCTTCTCTCCTGTCTCTCTCCTTTTCTCTCCTGGCATTTGCTTCTCCATTTTTCTCCCCTGAGCAGGCATTGCTCAGGTCTTTGATACAGTTCTTCAGTCACAGGACTGTTTTAGGCATGTGTCCAGGTGGTGAATCCTTTTTCCTCTTCACCATCCTCCCTTCCCAGGGCAGCTGATGGGCAGAGATGGTCTTCTCTATGCACATTCCAGAGAGACCTTATCCAGTGGTGCCTGCTCCCCATCCCCCGCCTTGGCAGCTACTGTCTGGGCAAGGAGCAAAGGTGATTCTACCTTTGTTGATTCACATCAAGAGAGAGAAGATTGAGTCTCTTACAGCAGGTTAGAAGGGGATGAGTTACAAGACAGAAGACACTTCACCAGGTGGATTCCCAGAAGAAATTCCCTCTAAAAATCTGGGGAAAATCCCATCTTAGCTAATAAGGTATAGAAAAGAAGCAATAAAGCAGTGCAAGCACAGGGGCATGCCAGCAGCTGGGATTTGTTACACACATCTAGCTCTGGGGATCAATGAAACAGGAAGGGAGATTAATAAAAATAACAGCCCTGGCCATGGGGGTGAACAGTGAGGAAAGTCAAATGAACCATTGATCACACAACATAGAGTCAGAGAATGGGTTGGGTTGGAAGGACCTGCAAGATCATCCAGTTCCAACCCCTGCCATGGGCAGGGACACCTCCCACCAGCCCAGGCTGCTCAAGGCCTCATTCAACCTGGCCTTGAACACTTCAAGGAAGAAGGCATCCACAGCCTCCTGGGCAGCCTGTGCCAGAGTCTCACCACCCTCACTGCCAAGAGTTTCTTCCTCATCTCCAGTCTCAATCTCCCCCTCTCATCCCATCACTCCCAGCCCTTGTCCAAAGTCCCTCCCCAGCTCTCCTGGAGCCCTTCAGGTACTGGAAGGTTGTTCTAAGGTCTCCTGGAGTCTTCTCTTCTCCAGTACAAACAGCCTCAACTCCCCCAGCCTGTCCCCACAGGGGAGGTTCTGCAGCCCTCTCAGCATCTTCATGGCCTCCTCTGGCCCCTCTCCAGCAGCTCCAGGTCCTTCTTGTGCTGGGGGCACCAGAACTGGAGGCAGTGGTGCAGGTGAGGTCTGAGCAGAGCAGAGCAGAGGGGTAGAATCCCCTCCCTGTGCTGCTGCTCTCCCTGCTCTGGCTGCAGCTCAGCACTCAGCTGCCTGCTGGCTGCCAGAATAGAATAGAATAGAATAGAATAGAATAGAATAGAATAGAATAGAATAGAATAGAATAGACCAGACCAGGTTGGAAGAGACCTTCAAGATCATCATGTCCAACCTATGAACTAATCCAACACCACCTAATCAACTAACCCATGGCACCAAGCACCCCATCAAGTCTCCTCCTGAACACCTCCAATGAATGTGACTCCACCACCTCCCTGGGCAGCACATTCCAATGGGCAATCACTCTCTCTGTATAGAACTTCTTCCTCACCTCCAGCCTAAACCTCCCCTGGCACAGCTTGAGACTGTGTCCTGGTTCTGGCTGCCTGGGAGAAGAGACCAACATGCTGGCTCCTGGGGAGTTTGCCACCAACTGACACCCCCATGGCTGCCTTCTTAAGGCTTGTCTGAAGCCAAACTTCACCCAGGCTTGATTTGTGCTTGGGATTGCCCCAGTCCAGGTGCAGGACCTTGCACTTAGCCTTGTTGACTAAGGGCAAAGGCAAGCCCTAACACCCAGCTTCACCAGAGAACAAAGCCAGAAGGGATGGGATAAGAAAAGCAAAATTCTGAAATCCCTCTTACATTCAGCTTTTAGAGCAAAGTCAGCAGGTGCATGGAAGCAGTGTGATAAATCAAGCTGGCATTTCTCTCTTCAAATGGAAGGAGATCTAAGTTGGCAGAGACCAAAGCTTTGTGTTTCCTGAATCAATCGTTGGAGGTAGTGTGCACCCACAAGCACTGCAGAAGGAGCTGGTTCAGTCTAACCACTCATTTAAAACCCTGTCCGAGAGGAAAGAGGGACATCAGGGACCTGGGAAGATCAGACCAGAGTCAGGGGTGGGGAAAGGAAAAGGAAAAGGAAAAGGAAAAGGAAAAGGAAAAGGAAAAGGAAAAGGAAAAGGAAAAGGAAAAGGAAAAGGAAAAGGAAAAGGAAAAGGAAAAGGAAAAGGAAAAAGAAAAGGAAAAGGAAAAGGAAAAGGAAAAGGAAAAGGAAAAGGAAAAGGAAAAGGAAAAGGAAAAGGAAAAGGAAAAGGGGGAAAGGGAAAGGGAAAGGGAAAGGGAAAGGAAAAGGGAAAGGGAAAGGGAAAGGGAAAGAAAGAAAGAGAAAGAGAAAGAGAAAGAGAAAGAGAAAGAGAAAGAGAAAGAGAAAGAGAAAGAGAAAGAGAAAGAGAAAGGAAAGAGAAAGGGAAAGAGAAAGAGAAGAAAGAGAAAGAGAAAGAGAAAGAGAAAGAGAAAGAGAAAGAGAAAGAGAAAGAGAAAGAGAAAGAGAAAGAGAAAGAGAAAGAGAAAGAGAAAGAGAAAGAGAAAGAGAAAGAGAAAGAGAAAGAGAAGGAGAAAGAGAAGGAGAAGGAGAAGGAGAAGGAGAAGGAGAAGGAGAAGGAGAAGGAGAAGGAGAAGGAGAAGGAGAAGGAGAAGGAGAAGGAGAAGGAGAAGGAGAAGGAGAAGGAGAAGGAGAAGGAGAAGGAGAAGGAGAAGGAGAAGGAGAAGGAGAAGGAGAAGGAGAAGGAGAAGGAGAAAAGAGAAGGAGAAGGAGAAGGAGAAGGAGAAGGAGAAGGAGAAGGAGAAAGAGAAGGAGAAGGAGAAGGAGAAGGAGAAGGAGAAGGAGAAGGAGAAGGAGAAGGAGAAGGAGAAGGAGAAGGAGAAGGAGAAGGAGAAGGAGAAGGAGAAGGAGAAGGAGAAGGAGAAGGAGAAGGAGAAGGAGAAGGAGAAGGAAAAAGAAAATAAAAAAATAAAAAGAGAAAAAAAAAAAAAAAGAAAAAAGAAAAAGAAAAAGAAAAAGAAAAGAAAAGAAAAAGAAAAAGAAAAAGAAAAAGAAAAAGAAAAAGAAAAAGAAAAAGAAAAAGAAAAAGAAAAAGAAAAAGAAAAAGAAAAAGAAAAAGAAAAAGAAAAAGAAAAAGAAAAAGGAAAAGGAAAAGGAAAAGAAAAAGAAAAAGAAAAAAAAGAAAAAGAAAAAGAAAAAGAAAAAGAAAAAGAAAAAGAAAAAGAAAAAGAAAAAGAAAAAGAAAAAGAAAAAGAAAAAGAAAAAGAAAAAGAAAAAGAAAAAGAAAAAGAAAAAGAAAAAGAAAAAGAGAGAAAAAATTACAAAGGAAAAGGAAAAAGGAAAAGAAAAAAGAGAAAAAGGAAGAAAAATTCAAAAGGAAAAGGAAAAGGCAAAACCAGAAGGGATTTCAGAGGCAGGAAAGAGGATATCTGCACTGCTTGTCAGCATGTGGTTGTGAAAAAATGGAGAGTGTCAAAGAGGTTCTCATTGTTTGCTTAATAATCTGTACCTTTAATCAGCCACTTCAGGCCCGGAAAAGCCTTTTCTTCCCAAATTCAGACTGTGATCTATTTTCTGTAGAAACCAGAGTGCACAAGCTGCCAGGCTGCTGGCAACAAACCCACTGTCTGTTTCCTGCAGAGCAGTCCTCTGCACCTGCCTCTGTGCACTTCTCACCCCTTTGAGCACCCATCAGGAGCTGTATGAGGAAGCAGGTCTGAGGGACAGCTGCTTATAAGGCTCAGCACCTTAGGTCTTCCATCTTTCACCTCACTTGGAATAGGATGTGGGGGTGCTGGGGGATGGCCAGCTGAGCACTAGCCAGCAGTGTGCCCAAGTGGCCAAGAAAGCCACCATCATTCTGGCCTGGGTCAAGAACAGTGTGGCCAGCAGGAGGAGGGAAGTGATGGTGCTCCTGCGCTCAGGCCTGGTGTGGTGGGTTAACACCCGTCCTGAAAAACAGGGGGAGGGCTTGTGAGTGCTTAGCCCTCCCTGCAGGGTGTTTTCCCCCGAGAAACTGAGTCTGTTCCACTCCCCTCCCTGCCCAGCTAGGGGATAAAAGGGAAGACATTGCAGCCATTAGCTCTGCTTTTGGCTCCTGCCTCTCCTGGATGAGAGCTACTGCAGCTGCCCTCCTGCTCCTCTGCCACGTGGTCAGACCTGATCCTTCTCCCTGCTGCCTCTGTGCCTCTTCAGAGAGAGAGACTGGTTTTGTATTCTTCTTCTTTGTCCCCCTCTATCCATCCTTGTTCCTTGCCCTTGTGAACCTTACCTGTGATTGTTTTATATATATATATATATACACATTTTGTTTAAAGAAAACTCTTTACCTCTTTTAATTCCAGGCCCACCCCAAATTCTTGCTTGGTGGATTTGCTCCTTTACTGTTTCTTTTCCCCTCTCTGTTGGGAGAGAGGAAGGAGGAGCAGGGGAGAGATTCTCACCCTTGCCCCCATCTGAGCTCTTAACTCCCAGTTAAGGCTTAAACCACCACACCTGGTGAGGCCACAGCTTGTGGTCTGGGCTCAGTTTTGGGCCACCTCACTACAGCAAAGTAGGAATTCCCTATGCCAGGGAAGTCCTGTCTCAGTTTCACTGCCTGGAGTGCCTTATGGCTGTATGCCTCACAGGAAGCTTGCTCATGTTCTACCTGTGATTTTGATCCCCATAAAGGTGTTGGTGAGGCTCTCTGCTTCCTATTGTCTACCACCTGGAATAAAACAATGGTTCCTTGTATCCCTTCCCCCTCTCCATTTTCCTTAGGCAGTCATTGAAGGTGAGCAACAAGCCTGGATGTTAAACTGGTCTGCCTGAACATTTACAGATGGGTGTGAGGTGCCTGGATTCCCACATGCTCCCAGTTCCACTTCCCTCCTGGCTTTTGACTCCCAAACCAGATATGCATGCATGTAAAGGTCAGAATGGATAGGCAGAGATAGCCTGAACTCCTGGGAACTATGGAATGGGAACTACCAACCTAGCAGAAAATGAGCACAGGAAAGCAGCTCCATGGAGAAAGACCTTGGAGTGCTGGTGGGCAGCAAGTTCTGCATGGGACAGCAACGAGTCCTCAGGGCCAAGAAGGTCAATGGGATCTTGGGGTGCGGCAAAACTATGGCCAGCAGGGCTAGGGAGGTTCTGCTGCCCCTCTGCTCTGCCCTGCTGAGACCACAGCTGCAATGCTGTGTCCAGTTTGGGGCTCCCCAGCCCAAGAGAGACAGAGAGCTGCTGGAGAGAGTCCAATGGAGAGCCATGAGGAGGATTTGGGAACTTGAGCATCTCCCCTGTGAAGAGAGACTGAGAGCCCTGAGGCTGTATAGTGTGGAGAAGAGAAGGCTGAGAGGGATGTGATCAATGTTTACCAATATCTGAGGGCTGGGGGGGTAAGTGGAGAGGGCCAAGCTCTATTGGGTGGTGCACAGTAATAAGCCAAGGAACAATGGAGACAAAGTGGAACACAGAAGGTTTCAGCTCAACCTGAGGAGAGACTTCTTTGGTGTGAGGTGCTGGAGGCCTGGAGCAGGCTGCCCAGAGAGGTTGTGGAGTCTCTGGAGCCTCTGCAGCCCCACCTGGATGCTTTCCTGTGCAGACTACCCTGGTGCCCCTGCTCTGGCAGGGGGCTTGGCTGGATGATGTCTGGAAGTCCTTTCCAGCCTCTAATGTTCTGTAATTCTGTTCTGCTCTGTGAAAACTATTTTGGAGGGTGGATTCAGGAGCTTTTTATTATTTTATTCTTTTTCCCTCTTTTACTCCTTTTTTTTCTTGGTGGCCTAGTTTTCTGCCCAGCTAATGAACTGAAAGGGCTCACTGAAGGTCAGGTGAGTACCAGAGCTGCTCCGAAGGAAGATGAAGAAGAATGTTATCAAAAGGGGGGAAGGGGAATAGGGCATGGAAATGGGACCACAGCTGGACAGAATAGAGTAGAATTAACCAGGTTGGAAAAGACCTTTGAGATCAAGTCCAACCTATCACCCAACACCATCTAATCAACTGAACCATGGCACCAAGTGCCTCACCCAGGCTCTTCTTAAACGCCTCCAGGGATGGTGACTCCACCACCTCCCTGGGCAGCACATCCCAATGGCCAATCTCTTTCTGGGAAGAACTTTCTCCTTACCTCCAGCCTAAACCTCCCCTGGCACAGCTTGAGACTGTGTCCTCTTGTTCTGATGCTGGTTGCCTGGGAGAAGAGACCAACACCCACCTGGCTACAACCTCCCTTCAGGGAGTTGCAGAGGGGAAGAAGGTCTCCCTGAGCCTCCTCTTCTCCAGGCTAAGCAACCCCAGCTCCCTCAGCCTCTCCTCACAGGGCTGTGCTCCAGACCCCTCCCCAGCTTTGCTGCCCTGCTCTGAACACATTCAAGTGTCTCAATGTCCTTCTTAAATTGAGGAGCCCAGAACTGGACACAGGACTCAAGGTGTGGCCTAACCAGTGCTGAATATATATATAGATACAGATACAGGTATAAATATAGATATAGATACAGAGATATATACAGATACAGATACAGATACAGATACAGATACAGATACAGATACAGATACAGATACAGATACAGGGAGAGAGAGAGAGTGAGAGAGAGAGAGAGTTAGGTAGAGGTAGAGGTAGAGGTAGAGGTAGAGGTAGAGGTAGAGGTAGAGGTAGAGGTAGAGGTAGAGGTAGAGGTAGAGAGAGAGAGAGAGATAGAGACAGAGATAGAGATAGAGATAGAGATAGAGATAGAGATAGAGATAGAGATAGAGATAGAGACAGAGATAGAGATAGAGATAGAGATAGAGATAGAGATAGAGATAGAGATAGAGATAGAGATAGAGATAGAGATAGAGATAGAGATAGAGATAGAGATAGAGATAGAGATAGAGATAGAGATAGAGATAGAGATAGAGATAGAGATAGAGATAGAGATAGAGATAGAGATAGAGATAGAGGTGGAGGGAGAGGGAGAGGGAGAGGGAGAGGGAGAGGGAGAGGGAGAGGGAGAGGGAGAGGGAGAGGGAGAGGGAGAGGGAGAGGGAGAGGGAGGGGGAGAGGGAGAGGGAGAGATAGAGGGATAGAGATAGAGATAGAGATAGAGATAGAGATAGAGATAGAGATAGAGATAGAGATAGAGATAGAGATAGAGATAGAGATAGAGATAGAGATAGAGGGAGAGATAGAGGGAGAGATAGATACAGATACATATTAATTCATTTTTGTTGATAAGCCTAAAAAGAAGCTTTTGAGCCCATCAGCTGTTTTGTTTCTGCTCTGGGCCAGAAGCAAATGTCAATCTAAGTGCAGGCTTAGAAATAATTGTTGCTGCTTTCACCTTAATTAACGTGCTCAGGCAATTTGAGAAGGTCTCCCTACTGTGGAGCAGGAAAACAGGAGCAGTGTGCCAGATGTCTGTGCCATTAGGCCACGTGGGACAGGGATGTTTTCATACCCATGCAACAGAGTGGGGAAGAAACCTGAGCATGTAACACTGCCTGCTCAGATGACAGTGTGAGAAGCAATCTGATTATGATCTGTCTACACTAAAATCAGCATTTTGAGAGGGTGCTCAGTGAAGATTATTTTGCCACCATCAGTATCACTTTACTAAGACAGGCTGAGGGAGCTGGAGCCTGGGGAAGAGAAGGCTCCAGGGAAACCTAATATCAACCTAGCAGTACCTGAAGGCTGCAGAGAGACTGTTTGCAAAGGCCTGCAGGGACAGGATGAGGGAAAATGGCTTCAACCTAGAGCAGAGCAGATTGAGATTGGATGTGAGGAACAAGTTCTGCACCAGGAGGCTGCTGAAACACTGCAACAGGTTGCCCAAGGAGGTGGTTGAGGCCCCAGCCCTGGAGCTATTCAAGGTGAGGCTGGAGAAGGTTGTGGGCAGCCTGATCCAGTGGAGGATGTCCCTGCTGAGTGCAGAGGGGTTGGACAGGATGAGCTTTGGAGGTTCCTTCTAACCCAGACCATTCTGTGACTCCATGATTCCAATGAAAGATGAATAATGACTTCAGTAATCCTTGAACATGATCCAGCGGATTTCCTGCTCTTAACTCTACCATCAAGTGGAATATTTACATTTATGTGTACATTTGGAGACCAAACAGAAAACATTGCTGGAAAACCCTCAGAATCATAGAATCATAGAACCCTTTTGTGTTGGAAAGGACATCTAAGATTATTGGCTCCAGCTGTTGACCCAAAACAACCATGGCCTCTAAGCCACATCCCCAAGTGCCATGGCCACAGGTTTCTGCAACACCTCCAGGGATGGGGATTCCACCACCTCCCTGGGCAGCCTGTGCCAGTCCCTGACCACTCTTGCAGGAAAAGCTTTTTTGCTAATATCCAACATAAACCTCCCCCAAAACAGCTCTGATCTGGAAGTCAGTTTTATCACAGAATCACAGAGTCACAGAATGTGAGGGGCTGGGAGGGACCTCCAAAGCTCATCCAGTCCAACCCCCTGGCGGAGCAGGGTCACCCAGAGCAGGTCACACAGGAACACAGCCAGGTTTGTTTTGAGTGTCTCCAGAGAGGGAGACTCCACAACCCCCCTGGGCAGCCTGCTCCAGGCCTCTGTCACCCTCACAGGGAAAAAAACTCTTTCTCCTGTTCCCTGGAAATTCCTCTGCCTCAGCTTCCACCACTGCCCCTTGTGCTGGCATTGGGCATCCCCCAGCAGAGCCTGGCTCCAGCCTCTGGGCACTCCCCCCTGCACAGCTTTAGCACCAGCAATGAGTCACCTCTCAGGCTCCTCCTCTCCAAGCTCCAGAGCCCTCAGCAACCTCAGGCTCTCCTCATGAGGAAGACATTCCACTGCCTGCAGCATCTGTGGTGGGCTAATGCCCTTTCTCAGAACAAAGAAAACAAAGCAGGGGAGGGCCTGCAGGTACTTTACCCTCCCTGCAGGGCGTTTCTCCCCTGGGAAGCTGAGTCTGTTCCACTCCCCCCTCCCTGCCCAACTAGTGTATAAAAAGCAGGACATCCTAGCTGTGGGCCCCTTTTGGCTCCTGCCTCTGCTGGATGAGAGCTACTGCAGCTGCCCTCCTGCTCCTCTGCCACGTGGTCGGCCCTGATCCCTCTCTCTGCTGCCTCTGTGGCTCCTCAGAGAGAGACTGGTTTTGTATTCTTTCTTCTTTGTTCCCCTCCCATCCATCCTTGTTCCTTGCCCTTGTGAACTTTTCCTGTTATTGTTATATATATATATATATATGTATATATATTGTTTAAAGACAACTCTTTACCTCTCTACTTCCAAGCTGATTCCAAATTATTGCTTGGTGGATTTGCTCCTTCCTTTTCCCCTCTCTGTTGGGAGGGAGGAAGGGGGAGCAGGGGAGAGATTCTCAGCCTTGCCCCCATCTGAGCTCTTAACTCCCAGTTAAGGCTCAAACCACCACAACATCTCTGTGGCTCTGTGCTGGACTCTCTCACACAGCTCACTGTCTCCCTTGAGCTGAGGGGCCCAGAACTGGACACAATATTCCAGATGTGGCCTCCCCAGGGCAGAGTAGAGGGGGAGGAGAACCTCTCACCCTACTGATCCTGGGCTGCATCAAGAGGTTGGACTCAATGATCTTCGAGGTCTCTTCCAACCTTAGTGATACTGTGATACTGTGAAGAGAAGTGTGGCCAGCAGGGCAAGGGAGAGGATTCTCCTCTCTGCTCAGCCCTGCTGAGACCCCACCTGGAGTACTGCCTCCAGTTCTGGAGCCCCTATTCCAAGAGGGATCTGGAGGGGCTGGAAGGTGTCACAGGAGCACCTCTGCTGTGAAGGACAGACTGAAGGAGTTGGGGCTGTTCAGTCTGGAGAAAGAAGGCTCCCAGGTGACCTCATTGTGGCCTTCAGGATCTGAAAGGGCTCCAAGAGGCTGGGGAGGGACTGCTCAGGATCTCGGGGAGTGCTGGAGTAGGGGAATGGAATGAAGCTGGAGGTGGGGAGATTCAGGCTGGAGGGAGATTCAGGCTGGAGGGGAGGAGGAAGTTCTTCCCAGGAGATTGGCCATTTGTAGGAATCTGGAGGACAAACTGAAGATGTAGAAGTTGATCCTTGCACCCCAGCCCAGAATCAACAACGCCCCTGTAGAGCTGATAGTAGGATTGGATGTCTGCCACTGATAGGGTGATCAAACCCTTGCCTAACAAGCTGGATGATCATTTCCCTGTTTTTCCAGCTGAAGCAGAATCTGCAAATGTTTGCCACTGGTGCATTAAGGGAGATGCTGCTTTGGTTTTCAGAGACCTTGGGGAGAGGAGACTAGCACTAAAAGCCTGCTGCTTGTTTTGCTTGTCCTGCCCTAACACCTTTACAAAAGCAACTATGAGATCCCAGGTAGTGCCCACCAGAGTCTTATTACTGCCCTCAATATGTCTCACATCACTGCCACCAGCTGCATCCACTGCTCACCTATACCCTCACCATGCTTTCATCATTCAATTAATGTTTGCTAGTGCATCAAGAGAAGTGTGGACAGCAGGGCAAGGGAGGGATTCCCCCTGCTCAGCCCTGGGGAGACCCCACCTGGAGTACTGCCTCCAGCTCTGGAGACCCTATTGCAAGAGGGATCTGGAGGTGCTGGAAGGTGTTCAGAGAAGGGCCACAAGGATGAGCAGAGGGCTGGAGCAGCTCTCCTGTGAGCACAGACTGAAGGAGTTGGGGCTGTTCAGTCTGAGAAGAGAAGGCTCTGCAGGTGACCTCATTGTGGCCTCCTAGGATCTGAAGGGGACTACAAGAAGGCTGGGGAGGGACTGCTCAGGCTCAGGAGGATAGGAGAGGGGAAATGGAATGAAGCTGGAGGTGGGGAGATTGCGGCTGGGAGGGGGAGGAGGAAAAACTCCCCATGAGAGTGGGTGAGCCCCTGAATGGGCCAGGAAAGCTGAGGCCCCAACGGCTTAGCCTCAGGAGGTTGCTTGGGCTGATAAGGTAAGGGGTCCCAAGCTCCATGGCAGGGGTTGAACTACTGGCCCTGTCCCAGTCTACTGTGATTTAATAGGTTGTCAGACTACAATGCAGAATTGATGAAGATCCAGTCAATAAAGAAAGACCAAATGGAACATGGCCACTAAGAGCATTACAGCCTGACAATGGCATCTCCGTCTTGGCAATGCGGGATGGCGGAACTGAAGATGGTTTGCCATGGATTAGGGAGGGTAAGTTGAAATGGGCACTGCAAAACCAGCACAGCTTCTTCACTGCGGGGATCACTATTGCTTGCTTTCTCCCGAGAGCCCAGGCCACCACACAGAGACTTGCTTGTGCACTGAATACACAAATATCAGGTTAATCCAGAGAGGAAGGGAGCCCCAGATCATCTGCCTCACCCCCGCCACGGGCAGGGGATGGACTCTCACTCCATCCTGCTTGCCCGCTTCATCTGTTCGGCTTTGAACATCTCCAGGAGCAGCCATGCACAACATCCTGGGCAGCTTTCGCCACAGTCTCACCACCTCCTACTGACAACTTCTTCCCTAGTTCAGTTCCCTGCTCTGCATCACCTTCAACTACCTCATTGTCCTGTTCTAGACACCATGAGAAGCAGTTCTCATAGATCCTCGAAGGCAGCTCTGAGGTCCTCTCTGAGTCATCTCAGGCTGCATATTCCAGCCTCTCTCGTGTGTCGCTCAGCAGAAGGTTCCAGCCTCGGGATCACCTTAAGCTTCCTCTGGACTCTCTCCAGCAGTTCTACCTTCAAAATTAAGGCCGGATTGGGTGAGGCTTTAGAGAAAGCAGAGCCAAGGGGCAGAATCTCTCTGTCTCGCTGCCCCACTCCTGCTCTTGCTGCAGTCTACACACAGCTGCCTGCTGGGCTGTGCATGAGGCCATACTGCCTCAGCGCTCCCCAAGGCTCTTTCTTCAGAACTACTCCTCCCAGCCTGATTTGTGACTATCCACGCAGGACCTGCAGGTGGACTTGTTGCACTTGCCGATTCCAGCCTGCCCATCTTCTGGATGGATCCTTCCCTCAGCATAGCCCAGGCCACACAGTTTGCTGTCATTGCCAGACTTGTCACACTGCCTAAGCTGCATCATTTTACTTACAGAATACAGATACAACTCTGTAGGAGCGCCAGGCAGGGTCTCTCCCAGGCAACCAGTGATGTAGGGACACAGTCTCAAGCTACAGGGAGAGGTTTGAGCCGGGAGATGAGGAAGATATTCTTCATAGAAGAGATTGGGACAGGCCGCCGAGGAGGTGGTGAGTCACATCCCGAGGTGTTTAGAGATATTTAACTTGGTGCCATGGTTTAGTTGATCAGATGAGAACCCCATTTGATTTCTGAGCTCTTTTCTTAACCTGGTTAATTTAATTTGCTTATTTGATACAACTCTTGTATACAAGAGATACTGCTAAAGCAGTCCAAAGTGTCTCCACACTCCAATAAACCCCCCAACAAAGAACCAGCCAAACCCAACCCCAACAAATCAGAAAGGTCAAACCCAGGACGGTATTAAGCAGTAACTAAAGAATCTATCCCGAAACTTCTCCCACCTATCTCCTTGAACACAGGAGCTTAAACTCAGAAACTATGCAAACACTTCAGGAGTTGATTAGCTAGTGATCATTGATCAAGCTTGTCAGAATTGCTTTGTTCAGTTCCTTTCATTTAGTTCTTCCTTTCCTCATTAGCAATGTATGAGGCTTCCGGGATGGTAAAAACTGGCCTTCTCAGCAGAGGATTACTACTTAGAGGAGTTCTACACAGAGAGGATTGCCCATTGAATGGGCTGCCTGGGGGAGCGCTGGAGTCACTCACTGAGGCCAGGAGGGAATTTGATGGGGGGTGCTTGGCGCTTCGTTGTTTGGGTAATTTGGATTGGTTGATGGGTTGGATGTCTCAAAGGTCTCTTTCTCCCTGGTGTATTGTATTGTATTGTATTATTGCATTGCATTAGCCATTGCACAGGTTGTAAGCCATTGCATTGTATTGTAGCTTGCAGAACTGAGGCCCTGTGCATCTCACCTACCACTGCGTGCTTCATCAGAGTGATCAGCTCAGAGTCTGAGACCAAATGAGCTCACACTTCACCTCTGAGAACTGTTATGAATCCTGGTGGCTCCCAACAGCAGCAACTCCATGAATGCACAAAGCAAGAGCAGATTTGAACTGATCACTCTGATGAAGCACACAGTGGTAGGTAGGATGCACAGAACACTCAGTTCTCTGCAGAAGCTACAATACAATGCAATAATACAATACAATGCAATAATACAATACAATACAATAATACAATACAATACAATACACCAGGTTGAAAGAGACCTTTGAGATCGAGTCCAACCCATCAACCAATCCAAACCACCCAAACAACTAGACCATGGCACCAAGCACCCCATCAAGTCTCCTCCTGAACACCTCCAATGATGGTGACTCCACCACCTCCCCAGGCAGCCCATTCCAATGGGCAATCATTCTCTCTGTGTAGAACTTCCTCCTAAGCTGCTAATCCTCTGCTGAGGAAGGCCACATTTTTACCATCGGGCCTCATGCATTGCTAATGAAGAAAAGGAAGAACTAAATGGGTGAAAGGGGGACTGTGAAACAAAGCCTTAATTCTGACAAGCTTGATCAATGATCTCACTAGCTAATCAATGCAACTCCTGGGAGTCTAGAGGCCTTATTGATGTCACCGATGTTTGCATAGTTTCTGAGTTTAAGCTCCTGTGTTCCACTGAGTGCCAGGAGATAGGTGGGAAGAAGTTTTCCTTGGGATAGATTCTTTGGTTGCTGCTTGTACCATCCTGGGTTTGGCCTTCTGGGTTTGTTGGGGTTTGGGTTTGGCTTTTTTTGGTTCTTTGTTGGGGGTTTTATTGGGTGTGGGGTTCTTTTCCAGGGGTGTGCGTGGTTGCCTTGGTTTGCTTTGCTGTTTAATCTCTTGTATACTAAAAATGACAGAGTTCTGTATCAAAGCCAAACACAGAATTCAGAATTAACCAGGTTAGAAAAGAGCTCAGAGATCATCAAGTCCAACCTCTCACCCAGAACCATCTGATCAACTAAACCATGGCACCAAGTGCCTCAGCCAGGCTCTTCCTAAACACCTCCAGGGATGGTGACTCCACCACCTCCCTGGGCAGCACATTCCAATGGCCAATCTCTCTTTCTATGAAGAACTTCTTCCTCATCTCCAGCCTAAACCTCCCCTGGCACAGCTTGAGACTGTGTCCTTTCCTTCTGTCACTGGTTGCCTGGGAGAAGAGACCAACCCCCACCTGGCTACAACGCTCCTACAGGGAGTTGTATCTGTATTTACACTTCTGTAAGTAAAATGATGCAGCTTAGGCAGTGTGATTGAGGCACCCTCAGCAAGTCTGGCAATGACAGCAAGCTGTGTGGCCTGGGTGACATGCTGAGGGAAGGGATCCATCCAGAAGGATGTGGGCAGGCTGGAGCAGTCAGCAAGTGCAACAAGTCACACTGCAGGGTCCTGCAACTGGAGTGGATGAGTCCCAGTCACAAATCCAGGCTGGGTGCAGAGTGGGTTGAGAGTAGTTCTGAAGAAAGAGCCTTGGGGTGTTGCTGGAGGAGTAACTCCCCAGGAGCCAGCAGTGGCCTCATGCAGCCCAGCAGGCAGCTGTGTGCTGGGCTGCAGCCAGAGCAGGGTGGGCAGCAGGGCAAGAGAAGAGATTCTGCCCCTTGGCTCTGCTCTGCTGAGACCTCACCTCCAATCCTGCCTCCAGTTCTGGTGTCCCCAGCAGGAGAAGGATACAGAACTGCTGGAGAGAGTCCAGAGGAAGCCACAAAGATGATCCCAGGGCTGGAGCAGCTCTGCTGTGAGCACAGGCTGAGGGAGCTGGGGCTGTGCAGCCTGGAGATGACTCCAGGGGGACCTCAGAGCTGCCTTCAGTAGCTGAAGGGATCCTACATGAAGGCTGTAGAGGGACTTCTCATGAGAGTGTCTAGAGACAGGACAATGGGGAATGGTTTGAAGGTGATGCAGAGCAGGGTGAGACTGGAGCTGAGGAAGAAGTTCTTCAGTAGGAGGGTGGTGAGACTCTTGAACAGGCTGCCCAGGATGATTGTGCATGGCTGCTCCCTGGAGGTGTTCAAAGCCAGGCTGGATGAAGCCTTGAGCAAGCAGGATTAGGTGAGAGGCATCCCTGCCCGTGGCAGGGGGTGGAGCAGATGATCACAGAGGTCCCTTGCATTCTCTAGTTCTTCCTGATATTTGTGTATTCAGTGCACAAGCCTTCTCCTGTGTGGTGGCCACACAGACTCTCAGGAGAAAAGCAAGCAGCAGGTGATCCCACAGTGAAAAAGCTGTGCTGGTTTGCAGTGCCTTTCAACACCCTCCCTGTCCATGGCAAACCATCTTCCAGTTCCACCTGTTCCATCCACATTACCAAAGACACTGGAAGTGCCATTTAGTCAAACTGCAAAGTAATTGCTTAATTAAGCCATGTTCATTTGGACTGTATTAGGCTTGGATCTTCATCAATTCTGCATTAATTAGTCTGACTGGCTGCACTATTAGAATCACAGTATCAGTCAGGTTTGGAAGGGACCACAAGGATCAGCTAGTTCCAACCCCCCTGCCATGGGCAGGGACACCCCACACTACATCAGCCTGGCCACAGCCTCATCCAGCCTGGGCTTAAACACCTCCAGGGACGGGGCCTCAACCACCTCCCTGCACAACCCATTCCAGGGCTTCACCACTCTCATGGGGAAGAACTTCCTCCTCCCCTCCAGCCTCAATCTCCCCACCTCCAGCTTCATTCCATTCCCCCTACTCCTATCACTCCCTGAGAGCCTGAGCAGTCCCTCCCCAGCCTTCTTGTAGTCCCCTTCAGATCCTGGAAGGCCACAATGAGGTCACCTGGGAGCCTTCTCTTCTCCAGACTGAACAGCCCCAACTCCTTCAGTCTGTGCTCACAGGAGAGCTGCTCCAGCCCTCTGCTCATCCTTGTGGCCCTTCTCTGAACACCTTCCAGCACCTCCAGATCCCTCTTGCAATAGGGTCTCCAGAGCTGGAGGCAGTACTCCAGGTGGGGTCTCCCCAGGGCTGAGCAGAGGGGGGAGAATCCCCTCCCTTGCCCTGCTGGCCACACTTCTCTTGATGCACTAGCAAACATTAATTGAATGATGAAAGCATGGTGAGGTATAGGTGAGCAGTGGATGCAGCTGGTGGCAGTGATGTGAGACATATTGAGGGCAGTAATAAGACTCTGGTGGGCACTACCTGGGATCTCATAGTTGCTTTTGTAAAGGTGTTAGGGCAGGACAAGCAAAACAAGCAGCAGGCTTTTAGTGCTTTAGTCTCCTCTCCCCAAGGTCTCTGAAAACCAAAGCAGCATCTCCCTTAATGCACCAGTGGCAAACATTTGCAGATTCTGCTTCAGCTGGAAAAACAGAGAAATGATCATCCAGCTTGTTAGGCAAGGGTTTATTACCCTATCAGTGGCAGACATCCAATCCTACTATCAGCTCTACAGGGGCGTTGTTGATTCTGGGCTGGGAGTGCAAGGATCAACTTCTACACATCTTCAGTTTGTCCTCCAGATTCCTACAAATGGCCAAAGCCATCCTGGGGTGGATTAGAAGAGCTGTGACCAGTATCATAGAATCAGTCAGGGTTGGAAGGGACCACAGGGATCAGCTAGTTCCAACCCCCTGCCATGGGCAGGGACACCCCACACTAGATCAGCCTGGCCACAGCCTCATCCAGCCTGGCCTTAAACACCTCCAGGGACGGGGCCTCAACCACCTCCCTGCACAACCCATTCCAGGGCTTCACCACTCTCCTGGGGAAGAACTTCCTCCTCCCCTCCAGCCTGAATCTCCCTCCAGCCTGAATCTCCCCACCTCCAGCTTCATTCCATTCCCCCTACTCCTAGCACTCCCTGAGATCCTGAGCAGTCCCTCCCCAGCCTTCTTGGAGCCCCCTTTCAGATCCTGGAAGGCCACAATGAGGTCACCTGGGAGCCTTCTCTTCTCCAGACTGAACAGCCCCAACTCCTTCAGTCTGTCCTCACAGCAGAGGTGCTCCTGTGACACCTTCCAGCCCCTCCAGATCCCTCTTGGAATAGGGGCTCCAGAACTGGAGGCAGTACTCCAGGTGGGGTCTCAGCAGGGCTGAGCAGAGGGGAGAATCCTCTCCCTTGCCCTGCTGGCCACACTTCTCTTCACAGTATCACAGTATCACTAAGGTTGGAAGAGACCTCGAAGATCATTGAGTCCAACCTCTTGATGCAGCCCAGGATCAGTAGGGTGAGAGAGGTTCTCCTCCCCCTCTACTCTGCCCTGGGGAGGCCACATCTGGAATATTGTGTCCAGTTCTGGGCCCCTCAGCTCAAGGGAGACAGTGAGCTGTGTGAGAGAGTCCAGCACAGAGCCACAGAGATGTTGTGGTGGTTTGAGCCTTAACTGGGAGTTAAGAGCTCAGATGGGGGCAAGGCTGAGAATCTTCCCCTGCTCCCCCTTCCTCCCTCCCAACAGAGAGGGGAGAAAGGAAGGAGCAAATCCACCAAGCAATAATTTGGAATCAGCTTGGAAGTAGAGAGGTAAAGAGTTGTCTTTAAACAATATATATACATATATATATATATATAACAATAACAGGAAAAGTTCACAAGGGCAAGGAACAAGGATGGATGGGAGGGGAACAAAGAAGAAAGAATACAAAACCAGTCTCTCTCTGAGGAGCCACAGAGGCAGCAGAGAGAGGGATCAGGGCCGACCACGTGGCAGAGGAGCAGGAGGGCAGCTGCAGTAGCTCTCATCCAGCAGAGGCAGGAGCCAAAAGGGGCCCACAGCTAGGATGTCCTGCTTTTTATACACTAGTTGGGCAGGGAGGGGGAGTGGAACAGACTCAGCTTCCCAGGGGAGAAACGCCCTGCAGGGAGGGTAAAAGTACCTGCAGGCCCTCCCCCTGCTTTGTTTTCTTTGTTCTGAGAAAGGGCATTAGCCCACCACAGATGCTGCAGGCAGTGGAATGTCTTCCTCATGAGGAGAGCCTGAGGTTGCTGAGGGCTCTGGAGCTTGGAGAGGAGGAGCCTGAGAGGTGACTCATTGCTGGTGCTAAAGCTGTGCAGGGGGAGTGCCCAGAGGCTGGAGCCAGGCTCTGCTGGGGGATGCCCAATGCCAGCACAAGGGGCAGTGGTGGAAGCTGAGGCAGAGGAATTTCCAGGGAACAGGAGAAAGAGTTTTTTCCCTGTGAGGGTGACAGAGGCCTGGAGCAGGCTGCCCAGGGGGTTGTGGAGTCTCCCTCTCTGGAGACACTCAAAACAAACCTGGCTGTGTTCCTGTGTGACCTGCTCTGGGTGACCCTGCTCCGCCAGGGGTTGGACTGGATGAGCTTTGGAGGTCCCTCCCAGCCCCTCACATTCTGTGACTCTGTGATTCTGTGATAAAACTGACTTCCAGATCAGAGCTGTTTTGGGGGAGGTTTATGTTGGATATTAGCAAAAAGCTTTTCCTGCAAGAGTGGTCAGGGACTGGCACAGGCTGCCCAGGGAGGTGGTGGAATCCCCATCCCTGGAGGTGTTGCAGAAACCTGTGGCCATGGCACTTGGGGATGTGGCTTAGAGGCCATGGTTGTTTTGGGTCAACAGCTGGAGCCAATAATCTTAGATGTCCTTTCCAACACAAAAAGGGTTCTATGATTCTATGATTCTGAGGGTTTTCCAGCAATGTTTTCTGTTTGGTCTCCAAATGTACACATAAATGTAAATATTCCACTTGATGGTAGAGTTAAGAGCAGGAAATCCGCTGGATCATGTTCAAGGATTACTGAAGTCATTATTCATCTTTCATTGGAATCATGGAGTCACAGAATGGTCTGGGTTAGAAGGAACCTCCAAAGCTCATCCTGTCCAACCCCTCTGCACTCAGCAGGGACATCCTCCACTGGATCAGGCTGCCCACAACCTTCTCCAGCCTCACCTTGAATAGCTCCAGGGCTGGGGCCTCAACCACCTCCTTGGGCAACCTGTTGCAGTGTTTCAGCAGCCTCCTGGTGCAGAACTTGTTCCTCACATCCAATCTCAATCTGCTCTGCTCTAGGTTGAAGCCATTTTCCCTCATCCTGTCCCTGCAGGCCTTTGCAAACAGTCTCTCTGCAGCCTTCAGGTACTGCTAGGTTGATATTAGGTTTCCCTGGAGCCTTCTCTTCCCCAGGCTCCAGCTCCCTCAGCCTGTCTTAGTAAAGTGATACTGATGGTGGCAAAATAATCTTCACTGAGCACCCTCTCAAAATGCTGATTTTAGTGTAGACAGATCATAATCAGATTGCTTCTCACACTGTCATCTGAGCAGGCAGTGTTACATGCTCAGGTTTCTTCCCCACTCTGTTGCATGGGTATGAAAACATCCCTGTCCCACGTGGCCTAATGGCACAGACATCTGGCACACTGCTCCTGTTTTCCCTGCTCCACAGTAGGGAGACCTTCTCAAATTGCCTGAGCACGTTAATTAAGGTGAAAGCAGCAACAATTATTTCTAAGCCTGCACTTAGATTGACATTTGCTTCTGGCCCAGAGCAGAAACAAAACAGCTGATGGGCTCAAAAGCTTCTTTTTAGGCTTATCAACAAAAATGAATTAATATGTATCTGTATCTATCTCTCCCTCTATCTCTATCTCTATCTCTATCTCTATCTCTATCTCTATCTCTATCTCTATCTCTATCTCTATCTCTATCTCTATCTCTATCTCTATCTCTATCCCTCTATCTCTCCCTCTCCCCCTCCCTCTCCCTCTCCCTCTCCCTCTCCCTCTCCCTCTCCCTCTCCCTCTCCCTCTCCCTCTCCCTCTCCCTCTCCCTCTCCCTCTCCCTCTCCCTCTCCCTCTCCCTCCACCTCTATCTCTATCTCTATCTCTATCTCTATCTCTATCTCTATCTCTATCTCTATCTCTATCTCTATCTCTATCTCTATCTCTATCTCTATCTCTGTCTCTGTCTCTATCTCTATCTCTATCTCTATCTCTATCTCTATCTCTATCTCTATCTCTATCTCTATCTCTGTCTCTGTCTCTATCTCTGTCTCTATCTCTATCTCTATCTCTATCTCTATCTCTATCTCTATCTCTATCTCTATCTCTGTCTCTATCTCTGTCTCTCTCTACCTCTACCTCTACCTCTACCTCTACCTCTACCTCTACCTCTACCTCTACCTCTACCTCTACCTCTACCTCTACCTCTACCTAACTCTCTCTCTCTCTCTCTCTCTCTCTCTCCCTGTATCTGTATCTCTGTATCTGTATCTGTATCTGTATCTGTATCTGTATATATCTCTGTATCTATATCTATATTTATACCTGTATCTGTATCTATATATATATTCAGCACTGGTTAGGCCACACCTTGAGTCCTGTGTCCAGTTCTGGGCTCCTCAATTTAAGAAGGACATTGAGACACTTGAATGTGTTCAGAGCAGGGCAGCAAAGCTGGGGGAGGGGTCTGGAGCACAGCCCTGTGAGGAGAGGCTGAGGGAGCTGGGGTTGCTTAGCCTGGAGAAGGAGGCTCAGGGGAGACCTTCTTCCCCTCTGCAACTCCCTGAAGGGAGGTTGTAGCCAGGTGGGTGTTGGTCTCTTCTCCCAGGCAACCAGCATCAGAACAAGAGGACACAGTCTCAAGCTGTGCCAGGGGAGGTTTAGGCTGGAGGTAAGGAGAAAAGTTCTTCCCAAGAAAGAGATTGGCCATTGGGATGTGCTGCCCAGGGAGGTGGTGGAGTCACCATCCCTGGAGGCGTTTAAGAAGAGCCTGGGTGAGGCACTTGGTGCCATGGTTCAGTTGGATTAGATGGTGTTGGGTGATAGGTTGGACTTGATCTCAAAGGTCTTTTCCAACCTGGTTAATTCTACTCTATTCTGTCCAGCTGTGGTCCCATTTCCATGCCCTATTCCCCTTCCCCCTTTTGATAACATTCTTCTTCATCTTCCTTCGGAGCAGCTCTGGTACTCACCTGACCTTCAGTGAGCCCTTTCAGTTCATTAGCTGGGCAGAAAACTAGGCCACCAAGAAAAAAAGGAGTAAAAGAGGGGAAAAAGAATAAAATAATAAAAAGCTCCTGAATCCACCCTCCAAAATAGTTTTCACAGAGCAGAACAGAATTACAGAACATTAGAGGCTGGAAAGGACTTCCAGACATCATCCAGCCCAAGCCCCCTGCCAGAGCAGGGGCACCCAGGGTAGTCTGCACAGGAAAGCATCCAGGTGGGGCTGCAGAGGCTCCAGAGACTCCACAACCTCTCTGGGCAGCCTGCTCCAGGCCTCCAGCACCCTCACACCAAAGAAGTCTCTCCTCAGGTTGAGCTGAAACCTTCTGTGTTCCACTTTGTCTCCATTGTTCCTTGGCTTATTACTGTGCACCACCCAATAGAGCTTGGCCCTCTCCACTTACCCCCAGCCCTCAGATATTGGTAAACATTGATCACATCCCTCTCAGCCTTCTCTTCTCCACACTATACAGCCTCAGGGCTCTCAGTCTCTCTTCACAGGGGAGATGCTCAAGTTCCCAAATCCTCCTCATGGCTCTCCATTGGACTCTCTCCAGCAGGTCTCTGTCTCTCTTGGGCTGGGGAGCCCCAAACTGGACACAGCATTGCAGCTGTGGTCTCAGCAGGGCAGAGCAGAGGGGCAGCAGAACCTCCCTAGCCCTGCTGGCCATAGTTTTGCCGCACCCCAAGATCCCATTGACCTTCTTGGCCCTGAGGACTCGTTGCTGTCCCATGCAGAACTTGCTGCCCACCAGCACTCCAAGGTCTTTCTCCATGGAGCTGCTTTCCTGTGCTCATTTTCTGCTAGGTTGGTAGTTCCCATTCCATAGTTCCCAGGAGTTCAGGCTATCTCTGCCTATCCATTCTGACCTTTACATGCATGCATATCTGGTTTGGGGAGTCAAAAGCCAGGAGGGAAGTGGAACTGGGAGCATGTGGGAATCCAGGCACCTCACACCCATCTGTAAATGTTCAGGCAGACCAGTTTAACATCCAGGCTTGTTGCTCACCTTCAATGACTGCCTAAGGAAAATGGAGAGGGGGAAGGGATACAAGGAACCATTGTTTTATTCCAGGTGGTAGACAATAGGAAGCAGAGAGCCTCACCAACACCTTTATGGGGATCAAAATCACAGGTAGAACATGAGCAAGCTTCCTGTGAGGCATACAGCCATAAGGCACTCCAGGCAGTGAAACTGAGACAGGACTTCCCTGGCATAGGGAATTCCTACTTTGCTGTAGTGAGGTGGCCCAAAACTGAGCCCAGACCACAAGCTGTGGCCTCACCAGGTGTGGTGGTTTAAGCCTTAACTGGGAGTTAAGAGCTCAGATGGGGGCAAGGGTGAGAATCTCTCCCCTGCTCCTCCTTCCTCTCTCCCAACAGAGAGGGGGAAAAGAAACAGTAAAGGAGCAAATCCACCAAGCAAGAATTTGGGGTGGGCCTGGAATTAAAGAGGTAAAGAGTTTTCTTTAAACAAAATGTGTATATATATATATATATAAAACAATCACAGGTAAGGTTCACAAGGGCAAGGAACAAGGATGGATAGAGGGGGACAAAGAAGAAGAATACAAAACCAGTCTCTCTCTCTGAAGAGGCACAGAGGCAGCAGGGAGAAGGATCAGGTCTGACCACGTGGCAGAGGAGCAGGAGGGCAGCTGCAGTAGCTCTCATCCAGGAGAGGCAGGAGCCAAAAGCAGAGCTAATGGCTGCAATGTCTTCCCTTTTATCCCCTAGCTGGGCAGGGAGGGGGAGTGGAACAGACTCAGTTTCTCGGGGAAAACACCCTGCAGGGAGGGCTAAGCACTCACAAGCCCTCCCCTGTTTTTCAGGACGGGTGTTAACCCACCACACCAGGCCTGAGCGCAGGAGCACCATCACTTCCCTCCTCCTGCTGGCCACACTGTTCTTGACCCAGGCCAGAATGATGGTGGCTTTCTTGGCCACTTGGGCACACTGCTGGCTAGTGCTCAGCTGGCCATCCCCCAGCACCCCCACATCCTATTCCAAGTGAGGTGAAAGATGGAAGACCTAAGGTGCTGAGCCTTATAAGCAGCTGTCCCTCAGACCTGCTTCCTCATACAGCTCCTGATGGGTGCTCAAAGGGGTGAGAAGTGCACAGAGGCAGGTGCAGAGGACTGCTCTGCAGGAAACAGACAGTGGGTTTGTTGCCAGCAGCCTGGCAGCTTGTGCACTCTGGTTTCTACAGAAAATAGATCACAGTCTGAATTTGGGAAGAAAAGGCTTTTTCCGGGCCTGAAGTGGCTGATTAAAGGTACAGATTATTAAGCAAACAATGAGAACCTCTTTGACACTCTCCATTTTTCACAACCACATGCTGACAAGCAGTGCAGATATCCTCTTTCCTGCCTCTGAAATCCCTTCTGGTTTTGCCTTTTCCTTTTCCTTTGAATTTTTCTTCCTTTTTCTCTTTTTCTTTTCCTTTTTCCTTTTCCTTTGTAATTTTTTTTCTCTCTTTTTCTTTTTCTTTTTCTTTTTCTTTTTCTTTTTCTTTTCTTTTTCTTTTTCTTTTTCTTTTTCTTTTTCTTTTTTTTCTTTTTCTTTTTCTTTTTTCTTTTTCTTTTTCTTTTTCTTTTTCTTTTCTTTTTCTTTTTTTTTTTCTTTTCCTTTTCCTTTTCCTTTTTCTTTTCCTTTTTCTTTTTCTTTTTCTTTTTCTTTTTCTTTTTCTTTTTCTTTTTCTTTTTCTTTTTCTTTTTTTTTTCTTTTTCTTTTTCTTTTTCTTTTTCTTTTTCTTTTTCTTTTTCTTTTTCTTTTTCTTTTTCTTTTTCTTTTTCTTTTTTTTATTTTTTATTTTCTTTTTTCTTCTCCTTCTCCTTCTCCTTCTCCTTCTCCTTCTCCTTCTCCTTCTCCTTCTCCTTCTCCTTCTCCTTCTCCTTCTCCTTCTCCTTCTCCTTCTCCTCCCTTCTCCTTCTCCTTCTCCTTCTCCTTCTCCTTCTCCTTCTCCTTCTCCTTCTCCTTCTCCTTCTCCTTCTCCTTCTCTTTCTCCTTCTCTTTCTTTCTCTCTTTCTCCTTCTCCTTCTCCTTCTCCTTCTCCTTCTCCTTCTCCTTCTCCTTCTCCTTCTCCTTCTCCTTCTCCTTCTCCTTCTCCTTCTCCTTCTCCTTCTCCTTCTCCTTCTCCTTCTCCTTCTCCTTCTCCTTCTCCTTCTCCTTCTCCTTCTCCTTCTCCTTCTCCTCTCCTTCTCCTTCTCTTTCTCTTTCTCTTTCTCTTTCTCTTTCTCTTTCTCTTTCTCTTTCTCTTTCTCTTTCTCTTTCTCTTTCTCTTTCTCTTTCTCTTTCTCTTTCTCTTTCTCTTTCTCTTTCTCTTTCTCTTTCTCTCTCTCTTTCTCTTTCTCTTTCTCTTTCCCTTTCTCTTTCTCTTTCTCTTTCTCTTTCTCTTTCTCTTTCTCTTTCTCTTTCTCTTTCTCTTTCTCTTTCTCTTTCTTTCTTTCCCTTTCCCTTTCCCTTTCCCTTTCCCTTTCCTTTCCTTTCCCTTTCCCTTTCCCCCTTTTCCTTTTCCTTTTTCCTTTTCCTTTTCCTTTTCCTTTTCCTTTTCCTTTTCCTTTTCCTTTTCCTTTTCCTTTTCTTTTCCTTTTCCTTTTCCTTTTCCTTTTCCTTTTCCTTTTCCTTTTCCTTTTCCTTTTCCTTTTCCTTTTCCTTTTCCTTTTCCTTTTCCTTTTCCTTTTCCTTTTCCTTTCCCCACCCCTGACTCTGGTCTGATCTTCCCAGGTCCCTGATGTCCCTCTTTCCTCTCGGACAGGGTTTTAAATGAGTGGTTAGACTGAACCAGCTCCTTCTGCAGTGCTTGTGGGTGCACACTACCTCCAACGATTGATTCAGGAAACACAAAGCTTTGGTCTCTGCCAACTTAGATCTCCTTCCATTTGAAGAGAGAAATGCCAGCTTGATTTATCACACTGCTTCCATGCACCTGCTGACTTTGCTCTAAAAGCTGAATGTAAGAGGGATTTCAGAATTTTGCTTTTCTTATCCCATCCCTTCTGGCTTTGTTCTCTGGTGAAGCTGGGTGTTAGGGCTTGCCTTTGCCCTTAGTCAACAAGGCTAAGTGCAAGGTCCTGCACCTGGACTGGGGCAATCCCAAGCACAAATCAAGCCTGGGTGAAGTTTGGCTTCAGACAAGCCTTAAGAAGGCAGCCATGGGGGTGTCAGTTGGTGGCAAACTCCCCAGGAGCCAGCATGTTGGTCTCTTCTCCCAGGCAGCCAGAACCAGGACACAGTCTCAAGCTGTGCCAGGGGAGGTTTAGGCTGGAGGTGAGGAAGAAGTTCTATACAGAGAGAGTGATTGCCCATTGGAATGTGCTGCCCAGGGAGGTGGTGGAGTCACATTCATTGGAGGTGTTCAGGAGGAGACTTGATGGGGTGCTTGGTGCCATGGGTTAGTTGATTAGGTGGTGTTGGATTAGTTCATAGGTTGGACATGATGATCTTGAAGGTCTCTTCCAACCTGGTCTGGTCTATTCTATTCTATTCTATTCTATTCTATTCTATTCTATTCTATTCTATTCTATTCTGGCAGCCAGCAGGCAGCTGAGTGCTGAGCTGCAGCCAGAGCAGGGAGAGCAGCAGCACAGGGAGGGGATTCTACCCCTCTGCTCTGCTCTGCTCAGACCTCACCTGCACCACTGCCTCCAGTTCTGGTGCCCCCAGCACAAGAAGGACCTGGAGCTGCTGGAGAGGGGCCAGAGGAGGCCATGAAGATGCTGAGAGGGCTGCAGAACCTCCCTGTGGGGACAGGCTGGGGGAGTTGAGGCTGTTTGTACTGGAGAAGAGAAGACTCCAGGGAGACCTTAGAACAACCTTCCAGTACCTGAAGGGCTCCAGGAGAGCTGGGGAGGGACTTTGGACAAGGGCTGGGAGTGATGGGATGAGAGGGGGAGATTGAGACTGGAGATGAGGAAGAAACTCTTGGCAGTGAGGGTGGTGAGACTCTGGCACAGGCTGCCCAGGGAGGCTGTGGATGCCTTCTTCCTTGAAGTGTTCAAGGCCAGGTTGAATGAGGCCTTGAGCAGCCTGGGCTGGTGGGAGGTGTCCCTGCCCATGGCAGGGGGTTGGAACTGGATGATCTTGCAGGTCCTTCCAACCCAACCCATTCTCTGACTCTATGTTGTGTGATCAATGGTTCATTTGACTTTCCTCACTGTTCACCCCCATGGCCAGGGCTGTTATTTTTATTAATCTCCCTTCCTGTTTCATTGATCCCCAGAGCTAGATGTGTGTAACAAATCCCAGCTGCTGGCATGCCCCTGTGCTTGCACTGCTTTATTGCTTCTTTTCTATACCTTATTAGCTAAGATGGGATTTTCCCCAGATTTTTAGAGGGAATTTCTTCTGGGAATCCACCTGGTGAAGTGTCTTCTGTCTTGTAACTCATCCCCTTCTAACCTGCTGTAAGAGACTCAATCTTCTCTCTCTTGATGTGAATCAACAAAGGTAGAATCACCTTTGCTCCTTGCCCAGACAGTAGCTGCCAAGGCGGGGGATGGGGAGCAGGCACCACTGGATAAGGTCTCTCTGGAATGTGCATAGAGAAGACCATCTCTGCCCATCAGCTGCCCTGGGAAGGGAGGATGGTGAAGAGGAAAAAGGATTCACCACCTGGACACATGCCTAAAACAGTCCTGTGACTGAAGAACTGTATCAAAGACCTGAGCAATGCCTGCTCAGGGGGAGAAAATGGAGAAGCAAATGCCAGGAGAGAAAAAGGAGAGAGACAGGAGAGAAGACATCCCCATGGAGCCTGGAGGCAGCAGACCAGGAGGAAGCCTCTCTCTATGTCCTAATTCCACCTGCTGCAACTCCTGGAGCTGAAGAGGCTGCTCAGAGAAGGACTTGGACTTGGACTTTGGGATCTCTCCCTCCCCTCCTCTAGCAGAGGACAGCACAGCCAACAAGGATGACCTCTCCTCCACAGACCCAAACTGTCTTGGGGGGTGAGGGGTGTGGTAATACAATTCCTTTCATCTTCTCTCTCCCTCCTATCCCTCTCTATTTTTTCCCCTCTCTCTCTCCCTTCTTCTGTTCCATCCACTTTATTCTGTTAATAAATAGCCTCAAGGGCTGTTGATATTTTGGCCTCATTTGTGCCTCTGATTTCATAACACAGAACATTCAAAAGAGCTGAAGGCTCTTTCCCTCTCTGGACCAAGACCCCTACCAGGCTGGCAATTGTTCTCAGCTCTGGGGAATGGCCTTTGCCAAGCTCCCAGTGCACAGGAGGCTCTTGGGGATGCTGCGGCTTCTTTACACGGACTCAGCCAGGCAGCACTCTGTAGATAGATGGAGGAACTATGTCTTCTTCTTTCTTTCCCTTCTAGAAGCTCAACTCAGGCACTTCCCTTCAAGAATGCATTCCCCAAAGGTCGAATAGAGTTTTACTGTCTGAGTGGAGCTATAACAGTTCTCTGCAGCTAACCACTTGCTCCAGACCATCTGCTCTTTTGCAATGCTCTTCCCTTTGGTCAGCTCCTGAGCACTCAGCTGTGCTCTTGTGTAACAGAGGCTCACAGGTCACACACCAGTCCCCCACCAACCATTGAAGCTTTTTGATGATTTCTCTTCTGGAACCTTGTGTCGGGGTGGTTACATCAAAACTTTCACAGGCAAAGGGCCAAAGATCTGAGTTTAATTCCAGCCTCTTAGTTCTCAGGAAATGCCTAAGGAGACTAAGGACTGGAGCACCCCTGCTATGCACATAGGTGAGGGAGTTGGGGTTGTTCAGCCTGGTGAAGAGAAGACAGCTTAGAGCTGCCTTCCAGTACCTGAAGGGAACCTACAGGAAGGCTGCAGAGGGACTTTTCACAATGATATCTAGCAAGAGGGCAAGGGGAATGGTTTGAAGCTGAGGGAGATTAGGTTTAGACTGGATCTGAGGAAGAACTTCTTCAGTATGAGGGTGGTGAGACTCTGGCACAGGCTGCCCAGAGAGGCTGTGGATGCCTCCTCCCTGGAGGTGTTCAGTGCCAGGATGGATGAGGCCTTGAGCAACCAAGTCTTGTTAGGAGGTGCCTGCCCATGGCAGGGGGTTGGAGTAGATGATCTCTGAAGACCCTTCCAACCTAAGCCATGGTTCTGTGATGGATAAGCCTTGGGCTCTTACAGTGCTAAACACAGACACAGGCTGTGGCTCTACAGCCATGGCTTTCTTTCCCCCTTTCAGTTTTCATCTCAGTTCTTCTTGTCTCAAACAGAAATTCCTATGGCAGTGCTCCCCACGGTGATATAAACAGTGCAGGCAGAGCCAATCTATACAATTTTCAGTCTTGAATTCAAGACTAATCCATGTCTGAACTGAATCCTGACAGAGCTTCCCAGGGCCTTTTCTACCAACATCACTAGCTGGTCAGGAAAAAGCCTGTAATAAGGTGAGGAGGGTCCCTCTAAGCTTTTGTTCATCCCCTCGTGGGGGCTTTTTGAAAGCCCACAGCAGAAGTGTGGCCAGCAGGGCCAGGGAGGAGATTCTCCCCCCTACTTCACTCTGCTGAGACCACACCTGGAGTACTGTGCCCAGTTCTGGAGCCCCCAGTACAAGAAGGATCTGGAGGGGCTGGAAGGTGTCCAGAGAAGGGCCACGAGGGGGAGCAGAGGGCTGGAGCTGCTCTGCTGTGTGGACAGAGTTGGGGTTGTTCAATCCATAGAAGGCTCCAAGGAGACCTAATTGTGGCCTTCCAGGATCTGAAGGGGGCTCCAAGAATGCTGGGAGGGACTTTTGAGGGTGTCAGGGAGTGATAGGACTGGGGGGGGATGGAACAAAACTAGAAATGGGTAGGTTGAGATTGGATGTGAGGAAGAAGTTGTTGCTCATGAGGGTGGTGAGAGCCTGGCACAGGTTGCCCAGGGAGGTGGTGGAAGCCTCCTGCCTGGAGGTGTTTGCAGCCAGGCTGGATGTGGCTGTGAGCAACCTGCTGCGGTGTGAGGTGTCCCTGCCCATGGCAGGGGGTTGGAGCTGGCTGAGCCTTGAGGTCCTTTCTCACCCTTACAATTTCCTGATTCTATCAGATACTTAAGTCAAAAAATCAGTTCCCTGTGAATAAAAAAGGCTGCATCGAGTCCAGCAGCTTCCCTGCTGCCTCTTCCTTCATGAACACTCTCCCTGGTCTCCAGCAGATGTTCAAGTTCTCCTTGGGGAAAACAAGCACCTCTCTAATCTCTCTTTCACCTCTGCTTTTTTATTTGGTTGTTTGCTAATTTCTGCTGAGCCTAAAACCTGCTCTCAGGCTTCAGGAGCTTTTAAGCTGCATTTAATTCCCTTCTAAGGACTGTGAGGTCCTCTGCAGTCTTGTAAGGAGCTTGTTTTGAGATGAGTTGTTTCTTAGCTCACCTGACCCCTTCTGGAGAAACATGAGCTGAATCCTGTGCCCTTCAAGAAATGAATGTGTTAGTCAAGCCCTGCTTGACCTCTCTGCAAGTGTTGACACTCATTTTTTTCCCCCCTTTCCCACTGACCTTTTGAGGAAGGCATTTCTGTTTCAGTTGTGTTAGCAGCCCAAGGTAGGCAAAGGCCACAGCCGTGTGAGAGATTGATTCTGTTAAGAGCTCCACAAACAGCTAAAGCACCACAAGAGCTCTCCCCATGAACTCCCAGATCAGAAAACCAAAAGGAAGAGGACTATAACAGATGCATGAAAAAATGAGGCTGAGCTATTTTACCACAGCTTGGGTGTGCAGGGAACTTATAAACCACCCACAGCTCACAGTGTCACAGTATCACCAAGGTTGGAAGAGACCTCAAAGGACATCAAGTCCAACCTGTCACCACAGACCTCATGACTAGCCCATGGCACCAAGTGCCACATCCAGTCCCCTCTTGAACACCTCCAGGGATGGTGACTCCACCACCTCCCTGGGCAGCACATCCCAATGGTAAATGACTCTCTCTGGGAAGAACTTTCAATACAATACAATACAATACAATACAATAAACCAGGTTGGAAGAGACCTTCAAGATCATCGCGTCCAACCCATCAAACAACTAGATCATGGCACCAAGCACCCCATCAAGTCTCCTCCTGAACACCTCCAATGACGGCGACCCCACCACCTCCCCAGGCAGCCCATTCCAATGGGCAATCACTCTCTCTGTGTAGAACTTCCTCCTAACGTCCAGTCTAAACCTCCCCTGGCACAGCCTGAGACTGTGTCCTCTTGTTCTGGTGCTGGCTGCCTGGGAGAAGAGACCAACCTCTGCCTGGCTACAACCTCCCTGCAGGGAGTTGCAGAGAGCAAGAAGGTCACCCCTGAGCCTCCTCTTCTCCAGGCTAAGCAACCCCAGCTTCCTCAGCCTCTCCTCACAGGGCTGTGCTCCAACCCCCTCACCAACTTCATTGCCCTCCTCTGGACACCTTCCAGCAAGTCAACGTCCTTCCTAAACTGAGGGGCCCAGAACTGGGCACAGGACTCAGGTGTGGCCTAACCAGTGCAGTGGACAGGGGCACAATGACCTCCCTGCTCCTGCTGGCCACACTCTTCCTGATGCAGGCCAGGATGCCATTGGCCCTCTTGGCTGCCTGGGCACACTGCAGGCTCCTGTTCAGCCTCCCATCAACCAGCACCCCCAGGTCCCTCTCTGCCTGGCTGCTCTCAGCCCCTCTGCCCCCAGCCTGTAGCACTGCCTGGGGTTGCTGTGGCCAATGTGCAGAGCCTGGCACTTGGATGTCTTCTCACCTCCAGCCTAAACTTCCCCTGGCACTAGCTTGAGACTGTTTCCTCTTGTTCTGCTGCTGGGTGCTAGAGAGAAGAGACCAACCCCCACCTGGCTACAACCACCTTTAAGGTAGTTGTAGAGAGCAATGAGGTCTCCCCTGAGCCTCCTCTTCTCCAGCTCCTCTCCTGCCTTGTGAGTTTCAGGTGACAATTCTCCCAGGGAGCTGTGGCAGAGGGGATTTTAGAGGATTTGAAAGAGAGCTCTACAGAGAGACTTTAAACAGCTGTGGCATTTAAACTTTTGCAGCCTGGGCTTAAGAGTCTTGTACCAATCAAACTCCAGATGGAGTTGAAGACAGCCTGATCAAGGGGAGAGCTGCTGGCACTCTGCTTCACCCAGAATTTTGGCTCTGTCCTAGAAATAGAGTTGGGGATGAGAACCAAACTGGAGAGAGCCAAACACCACTGCAATCTATTATGCCCATGATACTGCACCCTAGTGAGACACCAACTGGAGCACTGCATACAGTTCTGGAGCCTCTGTGCCAGGAAGGATCTGGAGGGGCTGGAAGGTGTCCAGAGAAGGGCCACGAGGAGGAGCAGAGGGCTGGAGCTGCTCTACTCTGAGGACAGACTGAGGGAGTTGGGGTTGTGCAGGCTGGAGAGGAGAAGGCTCTAAGGAGACCAAATTCTGGCCTTCCAGTATCTGAAGGGGGCTTCAAGAAAGCTGGGGAGGGACTTCTGAGGGTGTCAGGAGTGATAAGACTTGGGGGAATGAAGCAAAACTAGGAGTGGGGAGATTCAGCTTGGATGTGAGGAAGAAGTTGACCCCAGGAGGGTGGTGAGAGCCTGGCATAGGTCCCTTCCCTTCCCAGGTCCTTCCCAGAGGTCCCTTCCCAGGGTCCCTTGTCCCTTCCATCCCAACCCATTCTATGATTCTGTGATTCCATGAGCATGGGCATGTGCACACAGGGTGAGGAACACCTCTTCCTCTGAAGGCCTTGTCAATATGGGTGGACAGATGGGCAGAGGCCAACAGGATGGCATTCAACAAGTCCAAGTGCCAGGGGCTGCACTTTGGCCACAGCAACCCCATGCAGAGCTACAGGCTGGGGTCAGAGTGGCTGAGAGCTGCCAAACAGAGAGGGACCTGGGGGTGCTGATTGACAGCTGCCTGAACATGAGCCAGCAGTGTGCCCAGGTGGCCAAGAAGGCCAATGGCATCCTGGCCTGCATCAGGAAGAGTGTGGCCAGCAGGAGCAGGGAGGTCATTGTGCCCCTGTACTCTGCATTGGTTAGGCCACACCTTGAGTCCTGTGTCCAGTTCTGGGCCCCTCAGTTTAAGAAGGACATTGAGACACTTGAAGGTGTCCAGAGAAGGGCAACAAGGCTGGGGAGAGGCCTTGAGCACAGCCCTGTGAGGAGAGGCTGAGGGAGCTGGGGTTGCTTAGCCTGGAGAAGAGGAGGCTCAGGGGAGACCTCATTGCTCTCTCCAACTCCCTGAAGGGAGGTTGCAGCCAGGAGGGGGTTGGTCTCTTCTCCCAGGCAACCAGCAGCAGAACAAGGGGACACAATCTCAAGCTGTGCCAGGGGAAGTTCAGGCTGGATGTTAGGAAGAAGTTCTTCCCAGCAAGAGAGATTGGCCATTGGAATGTGCTGCCCAGGGAGGTGGGGGAGTCACCACCACTGGAGGTGTTTAGGAAGAACCTGGATAAGGCACTTGGTGCCATGGTTTAGTTGATTGGATGGTGTTGGGTGAGAGGTTGGACTTGATGATCTCTGAGGTCTTTTCCAAGCTGGTTAATTCTATTCTATTGATCAGATGGTGTTAGGTAACAGTTTGGACTTGATGATCTCTGAGGTCTTTTCCAAGCTGGTTAATTCTGCATTTGAAGTGGCTCAAGTCTCCAAAAAGCCCCTGTCCAAAAGGCTGCTCTCCTAGAGACCTTCCACTCTTCAGCTTGCTCACTGCCATCCCACAGGCCCTATGAAGGGAAGTCTGATTGCTTCCCCTTTGCACCAGGCGTGCTCTGCAACAGCACAACTCAGAATCAAGCTGAAGGCGGGGATATAAATGTTCATTGACCACATGAAATGGAGCAGTGTGCCTGCTTGTTTCGGTGCAGACCTTGTCACTAGGGGAACTGCATGGCAGAAGGCAGCCAGCTGAAGCTCTGCTGGGCTTTTTCCCTGCCTCATGAGCTGCCAAGAAGCTCTTTGAATGTGTTCATCTTTGCACATCTCTATGCATCTAAATTGCTCTCTGCATGCATGTGTGCAAACACACAGCTCAGGGGTGCTACAGTTGTGAGGGGAAAAGGCTCACTGGAAAGAGGAGTGGTTCAGGTTTGGGTTTGGGTTTGGTTTTTTTCTCCCTGTTTTTCACTTTTTACTATTTTTCACTGCATTCTACTCAGCTCCATGGGACTGGGGAGTTGGGGAAAAAGGGAGGGAGGAAGGAAATAAATGAAAACAGACACTCAGAGTCTTAATTAAGATTTATTTAATCCAGCTACCAGCCAGTATTTAGCATCCTAATAGGAGGAGTCTGCTTTCACCTTTGATGGAATTGCCCATTTTCAAATGAGGAAAGTGGAGCTGGGTTAGACCTGAATCCCTGCTGTGGTGCTGAGATGGCTGAGAGTTCTGAGTGTGTGCTTTCTACAGCACTAGGTTGTCACCAAGCACATCAAAGAGGCCAGCAAAGCTTGCCCTTCCCTGCAGAGCTCCCGGTGCTAAGCTCAGCAGAGGAACTTCCCCCTCTGCTCTAACCTGCTGGTAAAGCATAGAATAGAATAGAATAGAATAGAATAGAATAGAATAGAATAGAATAGAATAGAATAGAATAGAATAGAATAGACCAGGTTGGAAGAGACCTTCAAGATCATCGCGTCCAACCTACCAACCAATCCAACCCACCTAAACAACTAACCCATGGCACCAAGCACCCCATCAAGACTCCTCCTGAACACCTCCAAGGATGGTGACTCCACCACCTCCCTGGGCAGCACATTCCAATGGGCAATCACTCTCTCTGTGTAGAACCTCTTCCTAACATCCAGCCTGAACCTCCCCTGGCGCAGCTTGAGGCACTTGGTGCCATGGTTTAGTATCACAGGATCACAGTATCACCAAGGTTGGAAGAGACCTCAAGGATCATCGAGTCCAACCTGTCACCACAGACCCCATGACTAGACCATGGCAACAAGTGCCACATCCAATCCCCTCTTGAACACCTCCAGGGATGGTGACTCCACCACCTCCCTGGGCAGCACATCCCAACAGCGAATCACTCTCTCAAGGAAGAACTTTCTCCTCACCTCCAGCCTAAACTTCCCCTGGCACAGCTTGAGATTGTGTCCTCTTGTTCTGGTGCTGGTTGCTAGAGAGAAGAGGCCAACCCCTTCCTGGCTACAACCACCTTTCAGGTAGTTGGAGAGAGCAATGAGGTCTCCCTGAGCCTCCTCTTCTCCAGGCTAAGCAACCCCAGCTCCCTCAGCCTCTCCTCACAGGGCTGTGCTCAAGGCCTCTCCCCAGCTTTGTTGCCCTTCTCTGGACACCTTCAAGTATCTCAATGTCCTTCTTAAACTGAGGGGCCCAGAGCTGGACACAGGACTCAAGGTGTGGCCTAACCAGTGCAGTGTACAGGAGCACAATGACCTCCCTGCTCCTGCTGGCCACACTCTTCCTGATGCAGGCTAGAATGCCATTGGCCTTCTTGGCCACCTGGGCACACTGCTGGCTCATGTTCAGGCAGCTGTCAATCAGCACCCCCAGATCCCTCTCTGTTTGGCAGCTCTCAGCCACTCTGACCCCAGCCTGTAGCTCTACATGGGGTTGCTGTGGCCAAAGTGCAGCCCCTGGCACTTGGACTTGTTGAATGCCATCCTGTTGGCCTCTGCCCATCTGTCCAGTCAGTCAAGGTCCCTCTGCAGAGCCCTTCAGCCCTCTAACTGACCAACATCTGCTCCCAGATTGGTGTCATCTGCACATTTGCTGATGACTGTCTCAATCCCCTCATCCAGATCGTCAATGAAGACATTGAAGAGGATGGGCCCCAGCACTGATAGTAGACATGGGGTGTTGGGTGACAGGTTGGACTTCATGATCTTTGAGGTCTCTTCCAACCCTACTGAATCTGTGCTAATCAACAAAAAATGCAAACAAACAAAACCACAAGAAAAAGAGCTTTTGATGTCCCCTAACATTCTGTGATTCTGTGATTTTGTGAACCTGCAGACGGGAGCAATGGGTTACCACAGGCAGCTTTGCTTTGCTTTGCTTTGCTTTGCTTTGCTTTGCTTTGCTTTGCTTTTGCTTTGCTTTGCTTTGCTTTGCTTTTGCTTTTGCTTTGCTTTGCTTTGCTTTGCTTTGCTTTGCTTTGCTTTGCTTTTGCTTTTGCTTTGCTTTGCTTTGCTTTGCTTTTGCTTTTGCTTTTGCTTTGCTTTGCTTTGCTTTGCTTTTGCTTTGCTTTGCTTTGCTTTGCTTTGCTTTTGCTTTGCTTTGCTTTGCTTTGCTTTTGCTTTGCTTTGCTTTGCTTTGCTTTGCTTTTGCTTTGCTTTTGCTTTTGCTTTGCTTTGCTTTGCTTTCCTTTGCTTTGCTTTCCTTTTTGCTTTCCTTTTGCTTTGCTTTTGCTTTGCTTTGCTTTGCTTTGCTTTTGCTTTGCTTTCCTTTGCTTTCTTTTGCTTTGCTTTGCTTTGCTTTGCTTTGCTTTGCTTTGCTTTGCTTTGCTTTGCTTTCCTTTGCTTTGCTTTGCTTTTGCTTTTGCTTTGCTTTGCTTTGCTTTGCTTTCCTTTGCTTTGCTTTTGCTTTGCTTTTTGCTTTGCTTGCTTTGCTTTGCTTTTGCTTTTGCTTTTGCTTTTTGCTTTGCTTTGCCTTGCTTTGCTTTTTGCTTTGCTTTGCTTTTTGCTTTGCTTTGCTTTGCTTTTGCTTTGCTTTGCCTTGCTTTTTGCTTTTTGCTTTGCTTTTTGCTTTGCTTTTTGCTTTTGCTTTTGCTTTGCTTTGCTTTTTGCTTTGCTTTGCTTTGCTTTGCTTTGCTTTGCTTTTTGCTTTTTGCTTTTGCTTTGCTTTGCTTTGCTTTGCTTTGCTTTGCTTTTGCTTTGCTTTGCTTTTTGCTTTTGCTTTGCTTTTGCCTTGCTTTGCCTTGCTTTGCCTTTTGCTTTTGCTTTTGCTTTGCTTTGCTTTGCTTTGCTTTGCTTTTTTTTGCTTTGCTTTGCCTTGCTTTTGCTTTTTGCTTTTGCTTTGCTTTTGCTTTGCTTTGCTTTTTTGCTTTGCTTTTTGCTTTGCTTTGCTTTGCTTTTGCTTTTTTGCTTTTGCTTTTGCTTTTCTTTTGCTTTGCTTTGCTTTGCTTTGCTTTGCTTTGCTTTGCCTTTGCTTTGCTTTGTTTTGCTTTGCTTTGCTTTTGCTTTGCTTTGCTTTGCTTTGCTTTGCTTAGCTTTTGCTTTGCTTTTGCTTTTGCTTTGCTTTTGCTTTGCTTTGCTTTGCTTTTGCTTTGCTTTTGCTTTTGCTTTGCTTTGCTTTTGCTTTTCTTTGCTTTGCTTTGCTTTTGCCTTGCTTTGCTTTGCTTTGCCTTGCTTTGCTTTGTTTTGCTTTGCTTTGCTTTTTGCTTTGCTTTGCTTCGCTTTGCTTTGCTTTTTGCTTTGCTTTGCTTTTGATTTGCTTTTGCTTTGCCTTGCTTTGCTTTTGCTTTGCTTTGCTTTTTGCTTTGCTTTGCTTTGCCTTGCTTTTGCTTTTGCTTTGCTTTGCTTTGCTTTTGCTTTGCTTTTGCTTTTGCTTTTGCTTTGCTTTTGCTTTGCTTTGCTTTCCTTTGCTTTTGCTCTGCTTTGCTTTGCTTTTTTTTGCTTTGCTTTGCTTTTGCTTTCCTTTGCTTTGGTTTTGCTTTGCTTTTGCTTTGCCTTGCTTTGCTTTGCTTTGCTTTTTGCTTTGCTTTTGCTTTGCTTTGCTTTTTTGCTTTGCTTTGCTTTGCTTTGCTTTGCTTTGCTTTTGCTTTTTGCTTTTTTGCTTTTGCTTTTGCTTTTGCTTTGCTTTGCTTTGCTTTTGCTTTGCTTTGCTTTGCCTTGCTTTGCTTTGCTTTGCTTTTGCCTTGCTTTGCTTTGCTTTGCTTTGCCTTGCTTTGCTTTGCTTTGCTATGCTTTGCTTTGCTTTTGCTTTGGTTTTGCTTTGCTTTTGCTTTTGCCTTGCTTTTTGCTTTGCTTTCCTTGCTTTTGCTTTGCTTTGCTTTTGCTTTTGTTTTCCTTTTGCTTTGCTTTGCTTTTGCTTTTGCTTTTGCCTTGCTTTTGCTTTTGCTTTGCTATGCTTTGCTTTGCTTTGCTTTGGTTTTGCTTTGCTTTTGCTTTTGCTTTGCTTTGCTTTGCTTTGCTTTTGCTTTGCTTTGCTTTGCTTTGCTTTGCTTTCCTTTGCTTTGCTTTGCTTTTGCTTTTTTGCTTTGCTTTTGCTTTGCTTTGCTTTGCCTTGCTTTGCTTTTGCTTTTGCTTTGCTTTTTTGCTTTGCTTTGCTTTTTTCTTTTGCTTTGCTTTTGCTTTGCTTTCTTTTGCTTTGCTTTTGCTTTGCTTTTTTTTTTTTGCTTTGCTTTGCTTTGCTTTCTTTGCTTTTTGTTTGCTTTCTGTTTGCTTTTGCTTTTGCTTTGCTTTTGCTTTTGCTTTGCTTTGCTTTTGCTTTGCTTTTGCTTTGCTTTTGCTTTGCTTTGCTTTTGCTTTGCTTTTGCTTTGCTTTTGCTTTGCTTTGCTTTGCTTTTGCTTTGCTTTGCTTTGCTTTTGCTTTGCTTTGCTTTTGCTTTTTGCTTTGCTTTGCTTTTGCTTTGCTTTGCTTTGCTTTTGCTTTGCTTTGCTTTTGCTTTGCTGCTTTGCTTTCTTTTGCTTTGCTTTGCTTTTGCTTTTGCTTTTGCTTTTTTGCTTTGCTTTGCTTTTTGCTTTGCTTTGCTTTTTTGCTTTGCTTTGCTTTGCTTTTGCTTTTGCTTTTGCTTTTTCTT
>CM066583.1:17839245-17861745 GCA_033816785.1 Picus viridis
GATTTGCTGCTGGCTCTTCCATCCTCACTGTTTCTACGTGCCCTCCTCCTAAACCAGGCAGCCTTGATATAAAGGTACATTAACTGGGGGGGCTAATACCTTTTTTGACCAGGCTCAGGTGAAATAATACCACCAGCACCAAGGAATAAAATGAGAAACATAAAGATGCTGTTTAAAGTGCCAAAGAGCTCCAGGATAAAAATATGAATATAAGGCCAGGTCCAAAGGCTGTGGAATTTAACAGGAAGAGTCATGATGAATGCAGTGGTTCTGGAATGAGGCCCAAGAAGAGCAAAGCACCACCATGCATTCAGCTACAGTTCAGCCCTCTGCACAGCTTGAGGCCTGTGTCCAGTTCTGGGTCCCACAGATTAAGAAAGATGTTGAGATGCTGGAAGATGTCCAGAGAAGGGCAAGAAAGCTGGGGAGGGGTCTGGGGCACAGCCCTGGGAGGAGAGGCTGAGGGGGCTGGGGTTGCTTAGCCTGGAGAAGAGGAGGCTCAGGGGAGACCTTTTTGCTCTCTCCAACTCCCTGAAGGGAGGTTGTAGCCAGGTGGGGGTTGGTCTCTTCTCCCAGGCAGCCAGCACCAGAACAAGAGGACACAGTCTCAAGCTGTGCCAGGGGAGGTTCAGGCTGGATGTTAGGAAGAAATTCTTCATACAAAGAGAGATTGGCCCTTGGAATGTGCTGCCCAGGGAGGTGGTGGAGTCACCATCACTGGAGGTGTTCAGGAAGTGCCTGGATGAGGCACTTGGTGTCATGGTTTAGTTGATCAGATGGTGTTGGGTGAGAGGTTGGACTTGATGATCTCTGAGGTCTTTTCCAACCTGGTTAATTCTATTGTAGTCTACCACATGGACCAATTTCCACCAGGGCCACTCAGCAAGCTGTTGTTGCCAGCTTGAGTATCACCCTGAGAGCAGGACAAGGCACTAAGAGCATCTCTCTGTGTTTGACCTTTGGGAATAAAAAAAAGCAAACAAACACCTGGAGGCCTTCAGGGCTCCACAGACAAGTGCTCTGGGATGAAAATGGCTTTACAAGATGGTAGGAGGCTGCCAGCAAGAGTCTGTGGGCTCCCACATGGCAGACAGGCTCTGTCCTGAAGGCACCAGGGGCACTGGGAGACATCCTGCACATTGCTCCTCAGGCTGTGCCAAGCTGTCTTGCAGAATGTCACAAGGTCCTTTGATGTTAAGTCAGTGTGTCCCCAGCTCAGGCTCAGTCGCATTTGCTGAACTGTGAATTAACTCCACTCCTAAACCCTGTGGGCTGAGAGAAAGGCCTGGCTCTGCAGCAAGCTCTGCCATGAAATAGGAATGCAATAAGAAGTGAAATACTGAACTGTTTTCATTTACAGGAAGCAGCACAACCACCCTAGAGCTGGCAACAGCTAGAGGAGCAGATTCAGCTTGGATGTTAGGAAGAAGTTGTTGCCCATGAGGGTGGTGAGAGCCTGGCACAGGCTGCCCAGGGAGGTGGTGGCAGCCTCCTGCCTGGAGGTGTTTGCAGCCAGGCTGGATGTGGCTGTGAGCAACCTGATCTAGTGTGAGGTAGTGGCAGTGGGGTTGGAGCTAGATGATCTTTGAGGTCCCCTCCTGCCCTGACAATTCTGTGATTCTATGAACTTAGCCACAGAGTCTCCCTCCTCTGTGACAACATCTGTGATCACATATCAAATACTTAGAGATTGGTTTGGCTTTTCTTGACTTCAGTCTTTAAACTCCAATTCTTTGTGTAGAATCTGCAGGCTTATTAGAATAATTTAACTGGCAGGACTAGAAAGTAGCTCTGTGGTCATGCACTGGGTGTCTCAGAAAGCCCAGTGCCTCTTCCTCCACCTCCTCCTCCAGGCTGAATAAAAACAACCTCCAACCACTCACAAGAAGAAGGAGGGGAAAAAAAGTTCCTAGTTCCCAGCTTCTGTTTCTTTCAGTGAGTTTGGTTTTGAGCAGCTGCATCTTTAGGGCCCTGCAGAGGGACCTTGACCGACTGGACAGATGGGCAGAGGCCAACAGGATGGCATTCAACAAGTCCAAGTGCCAGGGGCAGCACTTTGGCCACAGCAACCCCAGGCAGAGCTACAGGCTGGGGTCAGAGTGGCTGAGAGCTGCCAAACAGAGAGGGACCTGGGGGTGCTGATTGACAGCTGCCTGAACATGAGCCAGCAGTGTGCCCAGGTGGCCAAGAAGGCCAAGGGCATCCTGGCCTGCATCAGGAAGAGTGTGGCCAGCAGGAGCAGGGAGGTCATTGTGCCCCTGTACTCTGCATTGGTTAGGCCACACCTTGAGTCCTGTGCCCAGTTCTGGGCTCCTCAGTTTAGGAAGGACATTGAGTCACTTGAAGGTGTCCAGAGAAGGGCAACAAGGCTGGGGAGAGGCCTTGAGCACAGCCCTGTGAGGAGAGGCTGAGGGAGCTGGGGTTGCTTAGCCTGCAGAAGAGGAGGCTCAGGGGAGACCTTCTTGCTCTCTCCAACTCCCTGAAGGGAGGTTGTAGCCAGGAAGGGGTTGGCCTCTTCTCTCTAGCAACCAGCACCCAAACAAGAGGACACAGTCTCAAGCTGTGCCAGGGGAAGTTTAGGCTGGAGGTGAGGAGAAAGTTCTTCCTAGAGAGAGTGATTCGCCATTGGGATGTGCTGCCCGGGGAGGTGGTGGAGTCACTGTGCCTGGAGGTGTTCAAGAGGGGACTGGATGTGGCACTTGGTGCCATGGTCTAGTCATGGGGTCTGAGGTGACAGGTTGGACTCAATGATCTTCGAGGTCTCTTCCAACCTTAGTGATACTGTGATCCTGTGATCCTGTGATCTGCAGCCATGGTGAGCCTGCAGCCTCCTGCCTTTGCTCAGCCATTCCTGGTCGATTGCTCAGCTGTGTGCTCGCTGCCTGCTGTGGCTCATGACACAGCCTGGGCAATGCTGCAGAGCTGCTCTCTTTCCGTAGCCTCTGTAAAACCCCCTCTGTGCCTGAGGTTTGCCAAGGTCCCCATCTAGCTACGGGTCCTGGGATGAATTTTAACTCTGTTTATTTAGCTATTAGCTTTCTACCCATTGTTATCTACCTTCTATTGCCTCACAATCACAGGAACATTCAGCTTGGACAAGACCCTCAGGATCACCAAGTCCAACCCAGAACCCTACTCTACATGGGTCACTCCTAAACCATAGCCCCAAGCACCACATGCAAACCACCTTGAAACACATCCAGGCTTGGGGACTCCACCACCTCCCTGGGCAGCACATTCCAGTCCCTGGCCACTATGGCTGGGAAAAATTTATCCTACTGTCCAGTCTAACCCTCCCCTGGTGCAGCTGGAGGCCATTCCCTCTTGTTCTGTCACTAATTACCTGTGAGAAGAGACCAGCACCAACCTCTCCACAGCCTCCTTGCAAGTAGTTATAGCCAGCCATGAGGTCTCCCCTCAGACTCCACTACTTCAAACTAAACATCCCCAGCTCCTTCATTTACTCTTCATCACATTTATTCTCCAGGCCCTTCACAGCTGAAATGGAATGGAATGGAATGGAATGGAATGGAATGGAATGGAATGGAATGGAATGGAATGGAATGGAATGGAATTGACCAGGTTGGAAAAGACCTCAGAGATCATCAAGTCCAACCTATCACCCAACACCATCTGATCAACTCAACCATGGCACCAAGTGCCTCATCCAGGCTCTTCCTAAACACCTCCAGGGATGGTGACTCCACCACCTCCCTGGGCAGCACATCCCAAGGGTCAATCTCTCTTGCTGGGAAGAATTTCTTCCTAACCTCCAGCCTAAACCTCCCCTGGCACAGCTTGAGACTGTGTCCTCTTGTTCTGGTGCTGGGTGCCTGGGAGAAGAGACCAACCCCCACCTGGCTACAACCTCCCTTCAGGGAGTTGTAGAGAGCAAGAAGGTCTCCCCTGAGTCTCCTCCTCTCCAGGCTAAGCAACCCCAGCTCCTTCAAGCCTTTCCTCATATAGCTGTGCTCCAGACCCTTCCTCAGCCTTGAGCTCCAGACCCCTCCCCAGCTTTCTTGCCCTTCTCTGGACACATTCCAGCACCTCAACATCTTTCCTAAACCGAGGGCTGTGTTGCTCTACACAAAGCCTTGCACAGCTGGGTACACTTTCTGATTGCTGGCTATGGTGATTTGATTTCTACAGGTCCTGCTTTGATATTTGAGAGTTACCTGAGTGCTCACCCACAGTCCTCATAGAATCATGGAGTCATAAAATCACAGAGTCATAGAATCATACAACATGGAATCACAGAATCACAGAATCAGAATCATAGAGTCGTAGAATCACAGAACCATAGATCATAGAATCACAGAATCACAGAATCAGAATCATAGAATCAGAATCCCAGAGTCATAGAATCCCAGAATCCCAGAATCATAGAGTCATAGAGTCATAGAACAGTTTGGGTGAAAGGGACCTTAAAGATCATCTAGTTCCAACCACCTGGCCATGACCCCTTCCACTAGACCAGATTGCTCAAGGCCACATCCAAGCAGGCACTGAACACCTCCAGGGAGAGGACATCCACAACTTCCCTAGGCAACACATTCCAGTGCCTCGCCACCCTCATGGGGAAGAATTTCTTCCCAGTGCCTCACCTAAATCCAGCTTCTTCCTGTTTGAAGCCATTGTCCCCATGACCTGTAGCCCCATGCCTTGGTAAAAAGTCCTTCTCCAGCTTTTCTTTATCCACCTTCAAATACTGGAAGGCTGCTCTAAGATATCCCTGGAGCCTTCTCCTCCCCAGGCTGAACAGCCCCAGCTCCCTCAAACTGTCTGCAGAAGAGAGGTGCTCTCACCCTCTGGTCATCTTTGTGGCCTCTGGACCCACTCAGGAGTCATGGGACCAAGTGGAGTACTTCCAATAGGAAGATGCCCACTGCTCATACCTGCAAAGAAGAACCTTCAATCTGCTCACAAACTCTCTAGCTCTGGACCAGTTACCCAGGCTGTGCAGGGCACCCTTCCTCATGCACATAACTTGTAACAGTCTTGTGCCAGAGGCCTGCATTTCAGTGTACATTTGTTCCCTTCCATTGTCACAGAATCACAGAGGATGCTCTCTCAGTTGGAAGAGACCTCCAAGCTCATCCAGTCCAACCCTCAAGCCAGCACTGCAGAGGCAACACCAAACTGTCCCCCTAAGCATCAGCTCCAGGGGCTGCTTCAACACCTCCAGGGATGGTGACTCCAGCTCTGCTCTGGGCAGCCTGTCCCAAGGTCTGAGAAGCCTTTCAAGGAAGAAATATTTCCTAACATTCAGCCTGAGCCTCCCCTGGAGGAACCTTCCTCTGTTCCTGTCACTCGACACCAAGGAGCAGAGCCTGGCCCTTCCTCACTCCAACCTCCCTTCAGGGAGCTGTAGAGGGCTGAGGTCTGCCTCAGACTCCTCCTCTCCAGCCTGAACACCCCCAGCTCCCTCAGATGCTTCTTGTGGTCCTTTGTGCCAGGCACAGAGACTCCCTGGAAATCAGATTATAGATTTGCTTTCCCTTTTTGGTAACTGGAGTTCAGAAAGGTGGCTCAGGAACAGTGTCACCAGCAGGACCAGGGAAGGGATCATGACCCAACACTAAGCCCTGGTGAGGCTACACCACAAGCACTCTGAGTTTTGGTCCTCACTCAAAGAACCTGCCTGGTGGGTGTGGAGCAGGCTGTGGATGTGGTCTGCCTGGACTTCAGCAAGGACTGCCTGGACTTCAACTCCTGCCCCCAGCTTGGTGTCATCTGCAAACGTACTGCTGATGGACTCAATGCCCTCATCCAGATCATCAATAAAGATGTTAAAGAGGATGGGGCCCAGCACTGATCCCTGGGGCACACCACTGGTGCCTGGCTGCCAGCTGGCTGTGGCACCATTCACCACCACTCTCTGGGCTCAGCCTCCAGCCAGTTCCCAACCCAGCTTAGAGTGCTGCTGCCCCAGCCAGGGGCTGACAGCTTGGCCAGGAGTTTGCTGTGGGGGATGGTGTCAAAGGCCTTCTGAGGTCACAGTCTCACAGTATCACCAAGGTTGGAAGAGACCTCGAAGATCATCGAGTCCAACCTGTCACCACAGACCCCATGACTAGACCATGGCACCAAGTGCCACAGCCAGTCCCCTCTTGAACGCCTCCAGGGATGGTGACTCCACCACCTCCCTGGGCAGCACATCCCAATGGTGAATGACTCTCTCAGGGAAGAACTTTCTCCTCACCTCCAGCCTAAACTTCCCCTGGTGCAGCTTGAGACTGTGTCCCCTTGTTCTGGTGCTGGTTGCTAGAGAGAAGAGGCCAACCCCCACCTGGCTACAACCTCCCTTCAGGGAGTTGGAGAGAGCAATGAGGTCTCCCCTGAGCCTCCTCTTCTCCAGGCTAAGCAACCCCAGCTCCCTCAGCCTCTCCTCACAGGGCTGTGCTCAAGGCCTCTCCCCAGCCTTGTTGCCCTTCTCTGGACACCTTCAAGTGTCTCGATGTCCTTCTTAAACTGAGGGGCCCAGAACTGGACACAGGACTCAAGGTGTGGCCTAAGCAGTGCTGAGCACAGGGCAGAATGACCTCCCTGCTCCTGCTGGCCACACCGTTCCTAATGCAGGCCAGGATGCCATTGGCCTTCTTGGCCACCTGGGCACATTGCTGGCTCATGTTCAGGCAGCTGTCAATCAGCAGCCCCAGGTCCCTCTCTGTTTGGCAGCTCTCAGCCACTCCGACCCCAGCCTGTAGCTCTGCATGGGGTTGCTGTGGCCAACAACAACCAGGTCCAGGCAGACTACATCCACAGCCTGCCCCACATCTACCAGGCAGTCACTTGATCATAGCAGGAGATCAGGTTGGTGAGGCAGGACCTGCCCTTCCTAAATCCATGCTTGTTCCTCACATCCAGTCTAACTCTGCTCTGCTCTCGTTTCCAACCCTTGCCCCTCACCCTGTCACTGCAGGCCTTTGGAAACAGACCCTCTGAAGCCCCCCTATAGCCCCTGCAGGTACTGGAAGGCTAATAATCAGAACTAATGATTACAACCACAGTCCTCAAGTAAGGATAATACATTTATACCTTGTTACTGAGTCTTTATGTGCTTTACAACTCTTCCCCTTTCCCCCTGTTTCCAGTTTTTAAGCTCACTGCTGATTTTCTGGGTGTCACAGCCAATGGTTAACCATCCACAGTGATCTGGCTCCCTGCCTTTCAGTGCTAGCAACAGCAAACTCCTGAGGAGAAAGCATCACTCCCTATCAGCTGCCTGTGCTAATGAGGAAGGTCTGCAGCATCCATAGTGCTCAGCTCTTCAGTGACTTACAAGTCCTGGGTGGTAAGTGGCTGAGTGAGTTTGTTTAAACAATGCTTAAGCAGCAGCTTCTAGCTTCAGTTGGTTACAAAATGCCTCTCTTTTACCTCCATTTTTCCCCTCTAATTTCTGAGTGAAGCTTTTTAAACCAGCTGTTAGTTCCCCCATCAGCAGCTCCTGCTTTCTAACAGCCAGTAATGAGCCAAGAGCATTCCCACTGCATCCCTGCGAGCCGTAACACATAAGGAGGAAGAGTTTCCCAGTTTGTTTTCACTGAACTAACATTGCCAGCACAAGACTCAAGATGGTTTTTCAACACCGTTTATGTGCAGGAAAAGGGAGCAGTTGTTCTGTACAGATGAAAGGATCACAGGCTCACAGGATGTTAGGGGTTGGAAGGGACCTCTGGAGATCTGCCAGTCCAAGCCCCTGCCAGAGCAGGAGCAGAGAATCCAGCACAGGGCACACAGAACACATCCAGACAGGGCTGCAAAGGCTCCACACAAGGAGACTCCACAACCTCTCTGGGCAGCCTGCTCCAGGCCTCTGGGACCCTCACAGCCAAGAAGTTCCTCCTCATGTTGAGCTGGAGCCTCCTGTGCTGCAGTTTCCATCCACTGCCCCTTGGCCTATCCCAGGGTGCAACTGAGCAGAGCCTGTCCCTGTCCCCTCCCTCCTGACCCCCAGCCCTCAGATATTGAGAGACATTGATCAGATCCCTCTCAGCCTTCTCCTCTCCAGACTCAACAGCCCCAGGGCTCTCAGCCTCTCCTCCCCAGTCACTGCTGCAGTCCCTTCAGCATCCTTGCAGCCCTCCCTTGGACTCTCTCCAGCAGATCCCTGTCCCTCCTGAGCTGGGGAGCCCAGAGCTGGATGCAATATTCCAGGGGAGGTCTCAGCAGGGCAGAGCAGAGGGGGAGGAGAACCTCCCTGGCTCTGCTGGACACACTCCTCTGAATGCAGCCCAGGACCCCCTTGGCCTTCTTGGCCCCCAGGGCACATTGCTGTCCCAGGCAGAACTTGCTGCCCCCAGCACTCCCAGGTCCTTCTCCAGTCTTTTTTTTTCCCTGAAATGAAATCGATATCTGCAGGTGGGCTGAGCTTCACAGCTTTGTACCCAGAGAGAAGGCATCACCCATCTACTCAATGATTCTGCAACAAAGAGGAAGGAGAAAAGAAGCCTTTTATGTCTGACAGGCTATGCTTAAGCTTATCATGACTTAATAAATGTCTCAATGACACCTTTAGTGACGTGGAAAAACTCCAGGGTCTTGTACTTCTACTCCTGGACTATGGTGTTCTGCAAGTATCATAGCATCATAGTATCAGTCAGGGTTGGAAGGGACCACAAGGATCAGCTAGTTTCAACCCCCCTGCCATGGGCAGGGACACCCCACACTACATCAGCCTGGCCACAGCCTCATCCAGCCTGGCCTTAAACACCTCCAGGGACGGGGCCTCAACCACCTCCCTGCACAACCCATTCCAGGGCTTCACCACTCTCATGGGGAAGAACTTCCTCCTCCCCTCCAGCCTGAATCTCCCCACCTAAAGCTTCAGTCCATTCCCCCTAGTCCTAGCACTCCCTGAGAGCCTGAGCAGTCCCTCCCCAGCCTTCTTGGAGCCCCCTGCAGCAAGGTTGTGATGACACCAAGCTGTGTGGTGCAGCAGACAGCTGGAGGGAAGGGATCCATCCAGAGGGAGCTGGACAGGCTGGAGAGGTGGGCACAAGCCAACCTCAGGAGCTTCAACAAGACCAAGGGCAGGGTCCTGCAGCTGGGTGGAGGCAATGCCAGGCACAAATGCAGGCTGGGCAGGGACTGGCTGGAGAGCAGCCCTGAGGAGAGAGACTTGGGGGTGCTGGGGGAGGAGAAGCTCAACAGGAGCTCTCAGTGTGCACTTGCAGCCCGGAAAGCCAATCAGAGCCTGGGCTGCAGCAGGAGAAGTGTGGCCAGCAGGGCAAGGGAGGGGATTCTCCCCTCTGCTCAGCCCTGGGGAGACCCCACCTGGAGTGCTGCCTCCAGTTCTGGAGCCCCTATTGCAAGAGGGATCTGGAGGGGCTGGAAGGTGTCCAGAGAAGGGCCACGAGGATGAGCAGAGGGCTGGAGCACCTCTGCTGTGAGGACAGACTGAAGGAGTTGGGGCTGTTCAGGCTGGAGAAGAGAAGGCTCCCAGGTGACCTCATTGTGGCCTTCCAGGATGTGAAGGGGGCTCCAAGAAGGCTGGGGAGGGACTGCTCAGGATCTCAGGGAGTGCTAGGAGTAGGGGGAATGGAATGAAGCTGGAGGTGGGGAGATTGAGGCTGGAGGGGAGGAGGAAGTTCTTCCCCATGAGAGTGGTGAAGCCCTGGAATGGGTTATGCAGGGAGGTGGTTGAGGCCCCGTCCCTGGAGGTGTTTAAGGCCAGGCTGGATGAGGCTGTGGCCAGGCTGATCTAGTGTGGGGTGTCCCTGCCCATGGCAGGGGGGTTGGAACTAGCTGATCCTTGTGGTCCCTTCCAACCCTGACTGATACTACTATGAGTGGATACTATTCAGAGTAATTTTGTTTCCATTGGTAATCAAGGGCAGAGCGATGCCAGCATTGTCTGCTGAAGAGCAGCATTTACTTTTGCAACTCCTCTTAGGGTATTGCTTCAGAAACTATAAGAAAGAATACTTTAATTTCATGAGCATTTCAGCAGCTGTAAAGTGCCATCCCATGAAACACAGAGGAATCCTGGAGAAAGGCTTCCCTGGGGTAGCAAACTGACACGGGTGCATCAGAGCATCTCACGGAGGTCCCACATCCAGACACATCTCAGGAGAACAATGAGCCACTGCGCTGGTTTGAAATGAAACACACTCTTCCTTGGACCCAAAAGCCACCTTGACCTGAGAAATTAGTCTAGAATCATAGAGTTGTCAGGGCTGGAAGGGACCTCCAGGATCAAGTCCCAACCCCCTGCCATGGGCAGGGACACCTCACACCACAGCAGGTTGCTCACAGCCACATCCAGCCTGGCTGCAAACACCTCCAGGCAGGAGGCTTCCACCACCTCCCTGGGCAGCCTGTGCCAGGCTCTCACCACCCTCATGGGCAAAAACTTCTTCCTAACAGCCAATCTCAATCTCCCCACTTCTAGTTCTGCTCCATCCTCCCCCAGTCCTATCACTCCCTGACACCCTCAGAAGTCCCTCCCCAGCTTGCTTGGAGCCCCCTGCAGATCCTGGAAGGCCACAATAAGGTCTCCTGGGAGCCTTCTCCTCTCCAGCCTGCACAACCCCAACTCCCTCAGTCTGTGCTCACAGCAGAGCAGCTCCAGCCCTCTGCTCCTCCTCGTGGCCCTTCTCTGGACACCTTCCAGCCCCTCCAGAGCCTTCCTGGCACAGAGGCTCCAGAGCTGGACCCAGAGCTCCAGCTGTGGTCTCAGCAGAGCAGAGCAGAGGGGCAGAATCCCCTCCCTGGCCCTGCTGGCCACACTTCTCTTGCTGCAGCCCAGGCTCTGCTTGGCTCTCTGGGCTGCAAGTGCTCCCTGCTGGCTCCTGCTGAGCTTCTCCTCCCCCAGCACCCCCAAGGCCTTTTCTTCAGGGTTGCTCTCCTGCCAGTCCCTGCCCAGCCTGGCAGAACCTTGCCCTTGGTCTTGTTGAACCCCATGAGGCTGTCACTGGCCCACCTCTTCAGTCTGTCTGCATCCCTCCAGATGGCAAACCCTTCCCTCCAGGGTGTCTGCTACACCTCACAGCTTGGTGTCATCAGCAAACCTGCTGACAACCTTTTCCCCCCATAAGAATAAAAGATTCTTTTTCTTTCATAGAGAGGAAAGATTTTCCTTCTGTTTGGATTCATCATCTAAACCTATCAGCTGCATAGAAACAGCATCCTTTTGAGATTGTTTGGGGGTATTTCTTCTCCCATATGTCTCTTGAAGCACATCATTTAATCTCTTAAAAGAAACTTCACTTCCAAACTTCACTCCAACTCTGAGGAAACCTAATTGTGGCCTTCCAGGATCTGCAGGGGGCTCCAAGCAAGCTGGGGAGGGACTTTTGAGGATGTCAGGGAGGTATAGGACTGGGTGGGGATGGAGCAAAACTAGAAGTGGGGAGATTGAGATTGGATGTTAGGAAGAAGTTTTCCCCAGGAGGGTGGTGAGAGCCTGGCACAGGCTGCCCAGGGAGGTGGTGGAAGCCTCCTGCCTGGAGGTGTTTGCAGCCAGGCTGGATGTGGCTGTGAGCAACCTGCTGTGGTGTGAGGTGTCCCTGCCCATGGCAGGGGGTTGGCACTGGCTGAGCCTTGAGGTCCCTTCCAGCCTGACAGTTCTGTGACTCTGTGATTTCAGGACTGCTTTTGCTTTCTGCACCTTCTCAATTCATTTTCTGCTTTAAAGCATGTTAAATCTCATTGAAAATCAGACAAAAGGCAATGAATGTGAACCCCAAATGCCTCATCTAAAAACAATTTGAGCCAGTACAACAAGCATAGATCACTCTAAGGGAGCAATTTCGCACCGGTTATGACACCATCAGTGTTGGAGCTCCTTACTTGCTTTATAAACAGAGGAGGAACCTTTCATCCCTGCATCATGGAGATGACTGCATGGGTATGGAGAAGACATGCAGTGGGTATTGTTGTTCTCTCTCAAGGCTGTACAATCATTCCCCCACCTAATATTTAAGTGCTTGGCAGCCTTGGGCTCAGTGCAGAGCAGAATGACACCACGCGAAGTGTGCCTCGCTTCTCCGAACTCCCAGGGGGTAAGAAAGGTTTCCCACCTCTGGTAAGTAAGCTTCACAGGCTCACGGGATGTCAGGGGTGGAGGGGACCCAAAGAGATCCTCGAGTCCAACTCCCCTGCTAGAGCAGCACCATACAACCTAGCTCAGGGCACACAGGAACACATCTAGATGGGCCTTGAAAGTCTCCGGAGAAGGAGGCTCCACAACCTCTCTGGGCAGCCTGCTCCAGGCCTCTGTGACCCTCACGGTCAAGAAATTCCTCCTCATGGTGAGGTGGAACCTCCTGTGCTGCAGTTTCCATTCATTGCCCCTTGGCCTATCCCAGGTGCAACTGAGCAGAGCCTGTCCCTGTCCCTTCCTTCCTGACCCCCCAGCCCTCAGCTATTGATAGACATTGATCAGATCCTTCTCGTCCTTCTCCTCTGCAGGGCAACAAGGCTGGGGAGAGGCTTTGAGCACAGCCCTGTGAGGAGAGGCTGAGGGAGCTGGGGTTGCTTAGCCTGGAGAAGAGGAGGCTCAGGGGAGACCTCATTGCTCTCTACAGCTACCTGAAGGGTGGTTGTAGCCAGGTGGGGGTTGGTCTCTTCTCTCTAGCAACCAGCACCAGAACAAGAGGACACAGTCTCAAGCTGTGCCAGGGGAAGTTTAGGCCCCAGGTGAGGAGAAAGTTCTTTGCTGAGAGAGTTGTTAGCCATTGGGATGTGCTGCCCAGGGAGGTGGTGGAGTCACCGTCCCTGGAGGTGTTCAAGAGGGGATTGGATGTGGCACTTGGTGCCATGGTCTAGTCATGGGGTCTGTGGTGACAGGTTGGACTCCATGATCTTTGAGGCCTCTTCCAACCTTGGTGACACTGTGACACTGTGATTCTGTGATACTGTGATACTGTCCTATCACAGGGAGCAAGTGAGCAGAGCCTGTCCCTGTCCCCTCCCTTCTGACCTCCAGATACTGATAGACATTTATTAAATTCCCTCTCAGCCTTCTCCTCTGCAGACTGAACAGCCCCAGGGCTCTCAGCCTCTCCTCCCCAGGCACTGCTGCAGTCCCTTCAGCATCCTTGCAGCCCTCCCTTGGACTCTCTCTAGCAGATCCCTGTCCCTCCTGAGCTGGGGAGCCCAAAACTGAAGGCAGTACTTCCTCTCTAATGAATAGAATCATAGAACCATAGAATCATTGAGGTTGGAAAACAACTTTAAGATCATCAGGTTGAGAGCACAAGCCTTATGAGGAGAGGCTGAGGGAACTGAGGTTCAGTGTGGAGAAGAGGAGGCTGAGGGGAGACCTCATGGCTCTCTACAGCTCCTTGAAAGGAGGTAGCAGCCAGGTGGGGGCTGGTCTATTCTCAAAGAGAATATACCACAGGACAGGAACAAATGGCTTCAAGGTGCCCCAGGGGAGGTTTAGTTTGGACTTTAGGAAAATTTCTTAACTAAAAGTACTGTTAAGCACTGGATTGGGCTGCCAAGGGATGTGGTGGAGTTACCAACCCTGGAGGACTTTAAAAGCCTTGTAGATGCAGTTTAATGCTGGACTAGACAAGCCACTTCTTTCTAGTGTTCTTTTCTGCCTTTGCAGTGAGAAGAGAAGAGAAGAGAAGAGAAGAGAAGAGAAGAGAAGAGAAGAGAAGAGAAGAGAGAAGAGAAGAGAAGAGAAGAGAAGAGAAGAGAAGAGAAGAGAAGAGAAGAGAAGAGAATAAACCAGGTTGGAAGAGACCTTCGAGATCATCGTGTCCAACCCATCAACCAATCCAACACCACCTGATCAACTAACCCATGGCACCAAGCACCCCATCAAGTCTCCTCCTGAACACCTCCAGTGATGGTGACTCCACCACCTCCCTGGGCAGCACATCCCAATGGGCAATCACTCTCTCTGTGTAGAACTTCTTCTAACCTCCAGCCTGAACCTCCCCTGGCACAGCTTGAGACTGTGTCCTCTTGTTCTGGTTCTGCTTGCCTGGCAGAAGAGACCAACCTCTGCCTGGCTACAACCTCCCTTCAGGGAGTTGGAGAGAGCAAGAAGGTCTCCCCTGAGCCTCCTCTTCTCCAGGCTAAGCAACCCCAGCTCCCTCAGCCTCTCCTCACAGGGCTGTGCTCCAGACCCCTCCCCAGCTTTGTTGCCCTTCTCTGGACACCTTCCAGCAGCTCAACATCTTTCTTAAGCTCAGGAGCCCAGAACTGGACACAGGACTCAAGGTGTGGCCTGACCAGTGCAGTGGACAGGGGCAGAATCACCTCCCTGCTCCTGCTGGCCACACTCTTCCTGATGCAGGCCAGGATGCCATTGGCCCTCTTGGCCCCCTGGGCACACTGCTGGCTCATGTTCAGCCTCCCATCACCCAGCACCCCCAGGTCCCTCTCTGCCTGGCTGCTCTCAGCCACTCTGCCCCCAGCCTGTAGCACTGCCTGGGGTTGCTGTGGCCAATGTGCAGCACCTGGCACTTGGATGTGTTCAATCTCCTGCCCTTGGCCTCTGCCCATCTGTCCAGCCTGGCGAGGTCCCTCTGCAAAGCCTCTTTGCCCTCCAGCAGATCAACTCCTGCCCCCAGCTTGGTGTCCTCTGCAAATGTACTGCTGATGGACTCAATGCCCTCATCCAGATCATCAATAAAGATGTTGAAGAGCATGGGGCCCAGCACTGATCCCTGGGGCACACCACTGGTGCCTGGCTGCCAGCTGGCTGTGGCACCATTCACCACCACTCTCTGGGCTCAGCCTCCAGGCAGTTCCTTACCAAAAAAGTGGGTTCAGGCTGCCACTGGAAAAGGGAAGGGCACTGGCACAGGTATTGCTGAAGCAGACCACTAAGGACAAGGAAATGTTGGAGATGAGGAGCGAGAGAATGAGAAACCAAGCCCCTACCTGCCAGTAGAGGTGAGCATCCTGTTGCAGGAGGGGAAATTTGCTGCAGGGAGCCCTCTCATTCTCGAGATGTGGTGACCCTGGGGTACTCTTCACCTCGTCCTACCTACTCAGCATGCAGCCACATTGCTTCTCAAAGCAGGTTATGGAAGAAATACTCAGCCCAGGAGGCTGTAAACATTACAGGATAGTATTCCCAGACCTCTGCAGCACTTGTCTAAAGTTATGCCTCTGCTATTAAGTAAAAAAGCTTGCTCTCTGTCCTTGAAAGCCAGTGGTGTGTCACCACAGCTCAGCTGCCTTCCCTCTGCCAGAAACAGAGGTGCTTTGTACCTGCTGAATGCTAATCAGCATCTCCAGCCTCTGCTGTCTGCACACCATGGGTGGGCACGGGCTGGGAGAACGCTCCCTGGCAGACCAAAATCAGGCCAGGCAGCATGCAAACCGTTGAGCAGCATGAGCCACCGTGGGGTGGTTTGGAAGGCTGCTCCCTGGCCCTGACCTCTTCACCAGTGTGAGTGCAGGGACTGCTGAAACTCCAGAGGGCAAGCACAGGAAGTCACAGCTCTACCCTGGACCATGAATCACAAATGAGCTGGAGGCTTCTCTCTGGCCCAGTTTCAACAACCAAGAGACAGCAACAAAAAAGAACTGGCTGTTTATAACATACCAGAGGGGAGGGAAAGCACAGAGGAGACCCCAGGGTAGCTCTCAACCGACCAATACAATACAATACAATACAATACAATACAATACAATACAATACAATACAATACAGCAGGTTGAAAGAGACCTTCAAGATCATCACGTCCAACCCATCAACCAATCCAACCCACCTAATCAACTAACCCATGGCACCAAGCACCCCATCAAGTCTCCTCCTGAACACCTCCAAAGAAGGTGACTCCACCACCTCCACGGGCAGCCGATTCCAACACTCCCACAGCAGCATGCTGGACTAGGAGAGGCCTGCAGCATCGCCTTGACAGCACTGCTAAGACAAGGAGAGGTTTCTTTTCTGCCTCTCTTTGGAATTCCAGGTGCCAGTGGGGATAATGGCAAGAAGCCAGGTGTGCATTTGTCCTGTTGTTTGGCATACAGGCTGGGAGGGGATCTGCTGGAGAGCAGCCCCCTGGAGAAGGACCTGGGAGTGCTGGGGGGCAGCAAGTTCTGCATGGGACAGCAATGTGCCCTGGGGGCCAAGAAGGCCAAGGGGGTCCTGGGGGGCATTCAGAGGAGTGTGTCCAGCAGAGCCAGGGAGGTTCTCCTCCCCCTCTGCTCTGCCCTGCTGAGACCTCCCCTGGAATACTGCATCCAGCTCTAGGCTCTCCAGTTCAGGAGGGACAGGGAACTGCTGCAGTGAGTCCAAGGGAGGGCTGCAAGGATGCTGAAGGGACTGCAGCAGTGCCTGGGGAGGGGAGGCTGAGAGCCCTGGGGGTGCTTAGTCTGGAGAGAAGAAGACTGAGAGGAATCTGATCAATATCTGAGGGCTGGGGGTCAGAAGGGAGGGGACAGGCTCTGCTGAGCTGCACCCTGGGGTAGGTCAAAGAGCAATGGATACAGCACAGGAGGTTCCACTTCAGCCTGAGGAGGAACTTCTTCCCTGTGAGGGTCCCAGAGGCCTGGAGCAGGCTGCCCAGAGAGGTTGTGGAGTCTCCTTGTGTGGAGCCTTTGCAGCCCTGTCTGGATGTGTTCTGTGTGCCCTGTGCTGGATTCTCTGCTCCTGCTCTGGCAGGGGCTTGGACTGGCAGATCTCCAGACGTGCCTTCCAACCCCTAACCTCCTGTGGGCCTGTGAGATACATACACAGAGGCATCTCCAGCTCCCAACCAACCTGCTGCTGCAGTACCCCTGCTGGGGGCTGTGCTACATTAACACTGCAGTGGATCTGTCTTCTCCTCTCTGCATTTCTCTTTACAAGAGCCTAAATCACAAAGAGCAGGAATCCCACAGCAGTTTGCACTCAGGATTTTAGAGCTCAGCATCCTGCCTCCCTTTGATTTGTTTTAGCAGAGGTGTTTACCTGAAAGGAATCTGACTGCCAGATCTTTTCAAACCTCTCTGAGAAGGAAGGAATGGAGTCAGTGCCTTCTAAAGCAGATGAAGCCTGGCTGAGGCCAGGGTGTGGGGGTCAGGGCTGGAGAACCAGGATTTGCCTGCAGTTTGTTACACTGCTTCCCTACTCTACTAAGCTGGAGGCATGAAACTCCAGAGGCATTTTGATTGCATCCTTACACAAGGCCCACATACAAACCTCTCCACTTGCTGCTGGTTTTCTGAGGGGTAAACTGAGCTCTCTACAACCCTTCCATTCTGAAACAGAATCGTTTATTACTTGCTGTGCAGCACTGCTCCTCCACCATTCTCGGTGCCTGACGTGATATTAGCCTCTGGGTACAGTGAGTCTCAATTGCCAGGTGCTTGCCAAAGTGCTGTGACAGTGAATAGCAGTGGGGAGGCCACTTGGATTGATGGAAGGACTGAATTGATGGACTGGGGGGAGCAGGTAGGAGACTTGCACTCTGTAAAGGGCAGCAATAGCTTCACCAAGTCTGTAACAGGGTGTGATCCAGACCAAAACCAGTTTTCAAGGTTTCAGATCTTCACATCTGGAGTACTGCATCCAGCCCTGGAGCCCTCAACACAAGAAGGACATGGAGCTGATGGAGAGGATCCAGAGGAGGCCATGAAAATGATCAGAGGTTGGAGCAGCTCCACAGCAATGTGGCCAGAGATGGAGAGAGGATCCTGCCCCTCAGCTCTGCTCTAGGGAGACCTCACCTGCAGGGCTGGGGCCAGCTCTGGAGCCCCCAACACAATAAGGACATGGACCTGACGGAGCAGGTCCAGAGGAGGGCAACAGAAATGATCAGAGGTCAAGAGCCCCTGTGCTATGGGAACAGGCTGAGGGAGCTGGGGGTGTTGAGCCTGAAAAGAGAAGGCTCCAGGGAGACCTTAGAGCAGCCTTCCAGTACCTGAAGGAGACTACAAGAAGGCTGCAGAAAGACTGTTTGCAAAGGTTGCAGAGCTGGGCCCAGGACAACCTCATGAGGTTCAACAAGGCCAAGGGCAAGGTCCTGCAGCTGTCTCAGGGCAATCCCAGGCACTGAGCCAGGCTGGGCAGGGACTGGCTGGAGAGCAGCCCTGAAGAAAAGGCCTTGGGGGTGCTGGGGGAGGAGAAGCTCAACAGGAGCTCTCAGTGTGCACTTGCAGCCCAGAGAGCCAAGCAGAGCCTGGGCTGCAGCAAGAGAAGTGTGGCCAGCAGGGCCAGGGAGGGGATTCTCCCCTCTGCTCCACTCTGCTGAGACCACAGCTGCAGCTCTGGGTCCAGGTCTGGAGCCTCTGTGCCAGGAAGGATCTGGAGGTGCTGGAAGGTGTCCAGAGAAGGGCCACGAGGAGGAGCAGAGGGCTGGAGCTGCTCTGCTGTGAGGACAGACTGAGGGAGTTGGGGTGGTTCAGTCTGGAGAGGAGAAGGCTGTGAAGAGACCTAATTGTAGCCTTGCAGTGTGGAAGGACTTCTGAGGGTGTCAGTGAATGATAGGACTGGGGGGATGGAGCAAAACTAGAAGTGGGGAGATTCAGCTTGGATGTGAGGAAGAAGTTGTTCCCCATGAGGGTGGTGAGAGCCTGGCACAGGCTGCCCAGGGAAGTGGTGGAAGCCTCCTGCCTGGAGGTGTTTGCAGCCAGGCTGGAGGTGGCTGTGAGCAACCTGCTGCGGTGTGAGGTGTCCCTGCCCATGGCAGGGGGTTGGAGCTGGCTGAGCCTTGAGGTCCTTCCCAACCCTGAGGATTCTATTATTCTGTGATACAAGGAGTGCTCTACCCATAGAATGGATCTGAAGACTGTTTTGACAGTAGCAGGGCTGATTCCTCTCAGGCTGTTCCACAGGAACATCACAACACCTTTGCCATCCCCCTACCCATCTGCAAGCTGTTCACAGATCAGGCAGGAAACCACAGCTGATTCAGCCCCTTCAAAGAAGAGACAAACCATGGCCTGTATTTCTATCCCCTCACACTGGGGAGCAGCTATGGCAAAGTAAGGAAAGCAGCACTCAGGGTGTCTGCAAGCCACACCTGTAATATTGAGCAGATACTCAGCTCTGCCTGCAGGCACATTCTTGTCAGGACAACCCTTCATTGTTCCTTGGCATTTGCTGCATGTGGCTCAGAAAATCTACTGCCCTGGGAGGAATATTGTTGGCAAACTCCCTGCTCAACTCATACCCATGAAACAGCTCTGTGAATGAAAAGTATGGAGGAGATTACAACTCACAGAATCACAGTCACAGAATGTTAGAGGTTCGATGGGACCTCCAAAGCTCATCCAGTCCAACCCCCTGCCAGAGCAGGGTCCCCCAGAGCAGGTCACACAGGAACACAGCCAGGCAGCTCTTGAATATCACCCGAGAGGGAGACTCCACAACCCCCCTGGGCAGCCACTTCCAGGCCTCTGTCACCCTCACAGGGGAAAAATTTTTCCTCCTCCTGTTCCCATGGCACTTCCTCTGCCTCAGCTTCCACCACTGCCCCTCGTGCTGGCATTGGGCATCCCCCAGCAGAGCCTGGCTCCAGCCTCTGGGCACTCCCCCTGCACAGCTTTAGCAGCAGCAAGGAGGTCACCTCTCAGGCTCCTCCTCTCCAAGCTCCAGAGCCCTCAGCTCCCTCAGGCTCTCCTCATGAGGAGGATTTGGCCACAGCAACCCCATGCAGAGCTACAGGCTGGGGGCAGAGTGGCTGAGAGCTGTCAAACAGAGAGGGACCTGGGGGTGCTGATTGACAGCTGCCTGAACATGAGCCAGCAGTGTGCCCAGGTGGCCAAGAGGGCCAATGGCATCCTGGTCTGCATCAGGAAGAGTATGGCCAGCAGGAGCAGGGAGGTCATTGTGCCCCTGTACTCTGCTTTGGTTAGGCCACACCTTGAGTCCTGTGTCCAGTTCTGGGCCCCTCAGTTTAGGAAGGACATTGAGACACTTGAAGGTGTCCAGAGAAGGGCAACAAGGCTGGGGAGAGGCCTTGAGCACAGCCCTGTGAGGAGAGGCTGAGGGAGCTGGGCTTGCTTAGCCTGGAGAAGAGGAGGCTCAGGGGAGACCTCATTGCTCTCTACAACTACCTGAAGGGTGGTTGTAGCCAGGAAGGGGTTGGTCTCTTCTCTCTAGCAACCAGCACCAGAACAAGAGGACACAGTCTCAAGCTGTGCCAGGGGAAGTTTAGGCTGGAATTGAGGAGAAAGTTCTTCACTGAGAGAGTCATTTGCCATTGGGATGTGCTGCCCAGGGAGGTGGTGGAGTCACTGTCCCTGGAGGTGTTCAAGAGGGGATTGGATGTGGCACTTGGTGCCATGGTCTAGTCATGAGGTCTGTGGTGACAGGTTGGACTCGATGATCTTCAAGGTCTCTTCCAACCTTAGTGATACTGTGAGACTGTGATCTTCCACTGCCTGCAGCAGCTTTGTGGCTCTGTGCTGGACTCTCTCAAGCAGTTCCTTCAGGTCCTTGTTGAGCTGAGGGCCTCAGAACTGGACACAAGATTCCAGATGTGGCCTCAGCAGGATAGAATAGAGAGGGAGGAATCCCTATCTCGACCTACTCACCACAGCCCTTCTCATCCACCCCTGAATGGCCTTGGCTTTCTCAGCCTCAAGAACACATCCCCCAAGCCAATTCAAGTTGTGCTTTCAAGGCTGCAGACTGAACAGAGACTGAAGAGATGGTACATCATGCGTCAAGGTTTCGGGCTGGGCTGATCACTAAACAAATAACCAAAGCTCTCTCTGAACCACTCTTCCTTCCCAAAGGGGAGAGAAAGGGAATAAAGGAAAGAGACTGAGGATCGAAAAACTGAAACTACTGTGACAAAACCAGTAACACTGACATGAAATACATACACCCAAAACACCTAACTCCACCCCCTGATGGGGGTCACCATTGATGCTGTGAGTAGGCACTGGGGAAGTTCCAGTCTAGACTCAGCTGCTGGTGGGAACCACATTCAGGAGCTGGATCCTGGATTGGATTCAGGAAGCTGTGAATTGGGGTGAAGGGCAGAACAGACAGGGATCCCAGTGCAGGGATCTAAGGATGCTGAAGGGACTGCAGCAGTGCCTGGGGAGGAGAGGCTGAGAGCTGTTTAGTCTGGAGAGGAGAAAGCTGAGAGGGATCTGATCAATGTCTATCAATAGCTGAGGGCTGGGGGACAGGAAGGAAGGGACAGGGACAGGCTCTGCTCAGCTACACCCTGGGAAAGGCCAAGGGGCAATGGATGGAAACTGCAGCACAGGAGGTTCCAGCTCAACATGAGGAGGAACTTCTTGGCTGTGAGGGTCCCAGAGGCCTGGAGCAGGCTGCCCAGAGAGGTTGTGGAGTCTCCTTGTGTGGAGCCTTTGCAGCCCTGTCTGGATGTGTTCCTGTGTGCCCTGTGCTGGATTCTATGGTCTTGCTCTGGCAGGGGGCTGGACTGGCAGATCTCCTGAGGTCCCTTCCAACCCCTAACATCCTGTGGTTCTGTGAAATACTGCCAGGGGAGGTTTGGATTGGCTATTAGGACAAACTTATCCCCTGGAAGAGTAGTGAGGCATTGCAACAGGCTGCCCAGGGAGGTGTTGGAGTCACCGTCCCTGGAGGTGTTCAAGAAGCTGTAGGTGTGGCGCTTCAGGACATAGTTTAGTGGTCATGGTAGTTGGGTTGATGGTTGGACTGGATGATATTAATGATGTTTTCCAGCCTTCAGGACTCTATGAAATCACTCACATCTAAAGCATGAAAGGCAGCCATGCAGAGCCTGAGCTGATCAGCTGCTCAAGTATGGGAAGGGAAGGATCACTGACTAAGAAATATGGTAATAAGGAAGTGTCTGAAGTTAATTGATCAGAGGGCTGGAGCACCTCTGCTGTGAGGACAGACTGAAGGAGTTGGGGCTGTTCAGGCTGGAGAAGAGAAGGCTCCCAGGTGACCTCATTGTGGCCTTCCAGGATCTGAAGGGGGCTCCAAGAAGGCTGGGGAGGGACTGCTCAGGATCTCAGGGAGTGCTAGGACTAGGGGGAATGGACTGAAGCTGGAGGTGGGGAGATTCAGGCTGGAGGGGAGGAGGAAGTTCTTCCCCATGAGAGTGGTGAAGCCCTGGAATGGGTTGTGCAGGGAGGTGGTTGAGGCCCCGTCCCTGGAGGTGTTTAAGCCCAGGCTGGATGTGGCTGTGAGCAACCTGCTGTGGTGTGAGGTGTCCCTGCCCATGGCAGGGGTTGGAACTAGATGATCCTTGTGGTCCCTTCCAACCCTGACTGATACTGTGATACTATGATGATGCTATGAATTAATGGCTACTGCAATTGGAATTGCTCACATTGTTCCCTCACAGGTCATCTACATGTACAAGGCAGAACTCAGGAGGATTTAAGATCCCTGAGGGTGTTTGCATCTTCCAGAAGACACATGCAAGGGGAGCTTGAATGGCAGTGGATGTTTGGACTCATGTCTGTAAACAAACAAAAATGCCACTGGTGCCATGCCTGCTCAGCCACAAGCCTAAGGATTCCTTTTATCTGAAGACAATTTCTTCTGTGAGTGGTGAGGAGTGGATCAGAAGATCTTAAGGTGGAGATCTACTGAAGGTCCATCTCCATGTCTTATAACTCAAGGAAAGGATCACAGAGTCATAG